>APFE030904803.1:6832-75811 GCA_000404065.3 Pinus taeda
GGAGTTTTGGATGATCTAGATTGGTTAAGTCGAAAACTGTAAAACCATAGCCATGGTTGATTAATCTATCAATAACCCTCAAGATATTATAGCATAATTCACATATATAAATCGTAATGTAATAATATTCATGGTGGACCTAACCAATAAGTTTAGGCTATTGGGAGAAGATGGAGGTTCTAATGCATAGATCATATCGGGGTGAAAAGCAATGGATAAAGAAGAACCAAAGAGGAAGTCTACAAAATAAATCGAAAAGGATCACTACAATTTAAGTGCCATGAAACATTTCGAGGCCCTAATCAAAATGGAAGTAAAGGTTGACATCAAGTTCTATCAAGGTGATATTGATGCTATGAATTTAAATCACTAGTTGCAAAAATTATTAGAAGTTTATTTTAGTGTTCATCGTATAGAGGAAAAACAAAATATTTCATTTACTTGGGTAAAATTAGAGGGTCAAACCCTAACTTGGTGGGAAATCCACATAAATACCATGAGGTTAGATGGAGCTTCTCTAGTGATTAAGTGGTATGATTTTAAAACCATCATAAGGTAACAAATTTACCCTATCGGGTATGTAAAGGACCAATGGATCTAGTGGCATTACTTTAGGAAGAAATAGGGGCAGAGTATGTAGGAGTAAACCACATAATTCAGGAAGATGGCCATAATGTTGACTATCTCTTTAAGAAACCTAGCTGTACTCCTCAAATACATAGGGGTTTGGATAGCCATCTACGGAAGCAAGTGATGTTATTCAAGCCTAGATTGGTGAACGAGGCTTGTGTACAAACATGGTACCTAAAGAACATAGGCCAAAAGAAAGGGAAATCAAGTGTGTCAAAGTAAAAAGAGCACCAATAAGCTTCCAAGGAGGGGAAGAAGCGTGTGAAAGGGGGAAGGAAAAAAAAACAATAACCATAATGCACTAATGCAAATATCCCACCAACCACTATAACATTGACAGCCATACAGAGGAAAAGTGTTGGAAGTTGTGTCTAAATCTCAACCCAATGAAAAAAAGAAAGATACTAAGAAGAAAAATATCATGGCTATAGATTTGAGTAATCAAGCGGAAATCAACTTGGACATGGATGAGAAGATTGTCTACACATCAGTGCAGAAGGGGGTGAATCTAAATATCCTATAACAAAAAGAATACAATGAAAATATAAGGCTCTTCCATATAAATATAAAAGTCAAGAAGATAAATATTGATGCTTTATTTGACTTAGGATCATAAGAAAATATCATTGTTGTAGAATTGGTCAACAAATTGGGTCTTGAAGTTTTTGATCATCCAAACCCATGTCCATTGGGATGGGTACACAATCATATATGATATCAATGTTAATGTTATTAATGAAGTATAACTAGATGTAGTTCCCTTTGATGTATGTGGAGTGTCATTTAGAAGTCCATATATGTACATGTGGGATGCAATATTCATGCAAAGAACCAACCAGTACCTCCTCATCAAGGGTGGAAAATACTTCACTATTAACACACATAAGGGAAAATCCAAAATTTCACTACTAAGTGCCAACCAAGCCAAAATACTAAATAGTCGTAGAAAGAATTGTGTTTTACTATTTTTAAGAGAAAAACAGTCTATAGAAGATTTAGTGAGAGAAAAGTCATCTTTGGAGGGGTGTGCTAATGAGCATAAATAACAACTAGAAGAGTTGCTACATGAATACAAGGATGTGTTGCAAGAGCCTAAAGGGATACCACCCAAGAGGGAAGTGGAGCATGAGATCCAACTATTTTTGGAACCCACGTTGCCAAAAATTGGGATGTATAGACATTTCATTATAGAATCAAGTGAGGTGAAGAGGCAATTGCAATAGTTACTAGAATAGTGTGTCATTCAACTAAGAACCTCACCATGTGGCTCACTCATCATCACTATGCCAAAGAAGGATGCGATTTAGTGGATGTGTATTGCTTAATAGGGCATTAAACAAAATTATGCTCAAGAATAGTTACAGCCCTTCCTAGGTTAGATGGTATACTAGATTAGATGCAACAAGCCAAATACTTTAGCAAGCTAGACTTAAAATTTCAATATTACCAGGTTTGTGTTAGAGAAGCAGATACATGGAAGATTCCCTTCAAAACCAGGCAAGGTTTGTATGAGTAGTTAGTTATGCCATTTGGCCTATTCAATGCACCAACTACATTTATGAGGCTAATGAATGATATATTACACCCTTTTATAGATTCATTTGTTATTTACTATTTGGATGACATATTGGTATATAGTGATACTTGGGAGGAGCACATCTCACATGTGATACAAGTGTTAGAGACAATAAAGAATCATGAGTTTCTAGAAAATCTCAAGAAGTTCAAGTTTACATAATAGCCTTTGGGGTATCTGAGATATGTGATTGGTGGGGTAGAGCTGAAGATAAATATTGCCAAGTTGGAAGCCATCATGAAGTGATTGGTGTCTACTAATGTTTCTAAGTTAAAGAGCTTCGTTGGGGTGGCATTATACCTAAGGAAATTCATATCCTTGTTTTTAGGAGTGGAAACACCACTCCATGCTATAAAAACAATATACAAGAGTTTCTAGTGTGGAAAGGGCTAACAAAGGGTATTTTAGGAGTTAAAGAAGAAGATGAGCCAAGCACTAGTTCTAGCATTACTAATAGTGCAACAACCCTTCTAGGTGGAGACAAATGTAAGTGAGTATGCTTTGAGAGAATTTTTTTTGTAAGGAGGAAGGCCTATTAGCGACCATTCTGAAGTATTTCATGCGGTGGTTCTCAACTACCATACATATGACAAGGAACTATATGTCTTAGCACAAGATACGAAGAAGTGGAAACACTATCTGATGAGAAAAGATACAATAGTCCACACACATCACCAACCAATAGTACCTTTGGGCCCAGAGTAAGCTACAACAAACCGAGAATTACGAGTGGATTGGGTTTCTACAATAGTTTCATTTAATAATAAAGCACAAGAAGGACAACACAATTAAGTTGGATGACATGCTTTCAAGGCCACCCAAATCAAATATTATAGCTTTGGGAACTCTTATAAACATGGAGTCTTTCACCCATGATGCATATAGAAAGGCATACAAAAAGGATGAGGACTTCAAGGAGGTGTTTCAATAGTTGCAAATCCAAAGGCATGTGCATGATGGTGACATCATAATTGAATATTGGTTGTAGAATGGGTTACTCTATTGGTTAAATAAGTTTTGTGTTCCCAAAGGTGAGTGACTATAGATGATTAGAGAGGCTTACACCTCCAAAGTTGCAAGAAATTTTGGCGTAGGGAAGATAGTGGTGAACTTGCAGAGGTATGTGTACTGTCCTAGGATGTAGGAATATGTAGTTAGGTTCAGAAGAGGAATTATGCTTTGTTGTACCAACAAGCTTAGTAATAGGAAATGGGGTCTATATCATTCATTTCCTATACCCACTTGTCCTTGGGAAAGAATTTCCATGGAATTTGTGGGAGGTTTACCAAAAACCAAGAAGGGACATGATTACTTGTTCCTAGTAGTTGATAGGTTTAACAAGATGTGTGTTATAATGCCATGTAAAACGACCATCATCAAGAAAGAAGAAACAAATTTTTTCTTTGGATAGGTCTGAGTGCACTTTAGGATATTGAGGAGTATTTTTCAGACATAGACATAATATTTCTCAATGCATTTTGGACAGGATTGTGGGAGAATATGGGCATGAAGTTGAAGGGGTCTACAACATTCCTTCAATAAATAGATGGGAAAACAAAAGTAGTTGAGTGAAATTTAGTGCAAATTTTGAGGGGTTACAATCAAAAGCATCCAAATACTTGGGACGAAAATATATCATATATAAAATACTTTTATAATAGAGAAGTTACACATACTGGTAAGTCCCAGGTTTGTAACTTGTTTTGGATATTTTCCACCTTCACCTTTAGATATTGCATGTGGACAACATTAGAGGAGTGAGGGAGGATCTTATAGGGGATGCCTTAAGGGAAGAAAAAAAATATTGAGAAGATAAGTCAAATACATATATAGGTACAAGACACATTATAGAAGTCGCATGAAAAATACAAGGCCAATAATGATCAGCATAGAATAAGGAGGTTGTTCAAGGTGGGAGACAGAGTATGGTTACAATTGAACAAGGAGAGGCTACATGGTTCTTCTAAGAAAATCAAGGCTCTACAATAAGGTCCCTTTGAGATAATGGATAAGGTGGGAGATAATTCGTATAGACTTAATATGACCCCCATACATGCACATTTACTCAGTAGTGAATGTATAGAATATGAAACTCTATGATCCTTCCATGCTAGATTAGGAATATGAACAAGTCTTGTATTCTATAGATGATTTGGTATCAGGTACTCAGGTAGGTTTAACAGAGAATATGGTTTTATAGAAGAGGTCTAGAACTATAAGACATGAGTAACATGACCTTTAAAAGATTAGATTGGAAATATAGCTTCTAGGAAAGGCTAAATGGTACCCCCGAGAGAAGGTGATGGGAAAATTTATTCACCTCATTTAGTAGAAGCTTTGGGGACCAAAAGACTCCCAAAATGGGGAGGTATTTTCCAGATTAGATCATTATCCTATTTTACATCCATATTGATGCTTTCAGAGTGGAAAAAGTGGAGGAACTGGTTCATAGGGCCATTTTTGTTAGTGGTCCCAATTTGGAAAATTTTGGATAAAAGCTTTTAGGATTCATTTTATGGCCTTAAATGAATATTTTTTATGGTATTTACCTTACTATGGACTAGATTCCATAATCTACATGGCAGTACCTTTCCAATGGCACAAGAATTGCCTCAATCAAATCTCTATGAGAAAGTTATGCCTCCCATAAGTTGACCAATCGAAATTGACCACCATAATTCAAGATTATGCAATGTCAACCCCCATTTTTTATGGAAAATGGGCTATTCATGTGATCATGATGAAAATTACTCTAGAAGATTCAATACTATAACTCTACTTAAAAGTTAAAGGAGTCAAACCTAACCATTGGTAGGCTATTGGGCTATGTTATAATAGGTAGGAGGAAAAGAGGTTCTATTCTATTCAAGTGAATTTTATTCCATAGAGTATGGTAGATGAGAGTGGATAGAGAGAATGGAGAGGATTTGTGCACTGTAGCAGCCCACAAGCTATGAGTCTTAGTTCTTTGTATTTGTATCCATTTCCATTCAAAGAAAAAGAGAGCATAAAAGCCTCACATTGCAGTTGGGTTTCTTCTCGAAGGGTTTCCCAAGGTATACCTTGAGTTCTTATGGTTGTGAGTGATTTTATTTTTCCCTATTCTCTATTTTTTGCATTTTACATATTGCTTGCATAAAACAACAAATTAATAAATCCAAAATTCTAAGGAAAAATAACCCTCATGGTATAGATTTCAAATTTTTAGGTACAATTTTATCAGATTTGTTGTGATGAACTATCTAATGGAATATCCACACTAGTTTATGAATCATGAATATACTTTTTCAAAAAAACCAGTGAAAATGTATATGGAATAATGTATTTTGTAGAAAAATCAAGTCTCATGCCCCCATGACTTGACACCATCACGATTAAACTGCTTAGATTTTGTAAATTTTTTCTGCATGATGTTCTGTACCTCCCAAAGTTGTGAATAAATATGTTCTCTCTTGTTCACATTAATCGGTAAGTCCACTCTATTGAAATGTTTGATGGAAAATTATAAATAAGGAAAACATATGAAAACATGGTTTTCATGACTAGAGTGGAGGATGAAAGACTAGTTGAAGCTGAAAGGGAAATCTATTCATAAAAAGAAATTTTGCATACATCTCTCATCATGATTAAGATAAATTGGCTTCTAGTCTTCTAAGCATGCTAGATTTGGACATGTTAATTATGACATCCTTCATGTATTGAAAAATAATGGTGTTTATGGTTTTCTTACTATTGCTAGGAAACTAAAGCAATGTGATGCTTGTATTCATGGAAAGCATATCAAACAACCTTTTCATAATTCTGCTTCTAGAGCAAGTAGAAAAAATGTATTGATAAATTATGATTTGTGTGGCCCCATGCCCATTACTTTCTCTAATGTAAATAAATATATAATGACTTTTATTGATGATTACACCATAATGTGTTGGGTATATTTGTTGAAAATTAAATCTCAAGGTTTCGAAACTTTCAAAGATTTTCATGTATGGATTGAAAATGAAACACGGTCACATTTTGACTCTCTTTGTATTAATAATGGAAGATAATACACCACTTACGAATTTTAAAACTATCTTTTCCAACTTGGAATTCAACTTCAAACCATAGTTCCATAAAACCCTCAATAAAATGTTGTAGCTAAAACAATGAATAAGTCTATCTTGAATATGGTTCACTCAATGATGTTTTTCAAAAATGTAAAGCAAGTGTTTTCATATGATGCATTTCTATGTGTAGTATATGTGAAAATAACATTTCCATATCGTGCTCCTTATATCATGCTCCTTATGAGATGTGGTGTGGCAACTTTTCAGTTAGTGGAGTAACCTAGACCATCATAGAAAGGTCCTAAAAAATGACTCACCAAAACACTCGAGAGTGTTCATCTTGAAGAGGTCAGAAAGATGAGAAGCAAAGGTCCCACTAGAAAATATGGAGAAGCTTCTTTTCATGATGAATGGAAATAAGATATACAAACGAAGTATTATTCTCTGATAAATAATGAAACACGGAAGTTGCTACACCCTCCATTTGGAACCAAATCAATTTGCTGCAAGTGTGTCTACAAGAACAAGTATAAATAGTTGACTCACTTGACAAGAGAAAAGAAAGGCTCTTTGCAAAAGAATTTTCCTAGAGAGAAGTTGTTGATTATGAAGAAAAATTTTCCCCCACAGAAAAGTGTGCCACCATTTAGACTCTCTTTTCCTTGGCATCTTAGAATGGATGGAAATTTCATTAAATGGATGTGAATAATAACTTCTTGAATGGTGACTTGAAAGAGAACGTTTTCATGGCTCAACCATAAGGTTTTGTTATAAAGGAAAAATAACATAAAGTATATAAACTTATCGAATCCTTATATGGCCTAAAATAAGGACCGTGAACCTGGTACGAAAAAATAAACGAGCATCTCTAATTGAATTTTGAACACTTTAATCTTGATTATGCAACTATGTTTATCAAAAAAGTTGGCAAATTTTTTGTGTATATGATTTGTTGATAATAGGGAAAAATGAGAACTATATTGCATCCATAAAGAAAGAGTTTAAGAAGGGCTTTGAGATGACAGATTTGGGACACTGTCACTACTACTTCAACATTTAAGTGACTCACCATTCAAAGTATATATTCCTATCTCAAAAAAAGTACATTTGAGAATTGTTAAGCATGTTTGGCTTGGATGAATACAACCATCTATATCTACTATGATGGAACAAAACTTGAAGCTCAAATCAAAAGAAGGTAATGAATTTGAGGATGCAACAAAGTATAGAAAACTTGTGGGATGTCCACGGGATGTCTTATCTACCTCGGTACTACCAAACCAAATATTTCATTCGTTCTTGAAATTCTTTCTATATTTATGCAAAATCCTTGTGAAGGGCGTTACTCTACCACAAAACGAGTTTTGAAGTACTTGACAAGAACTCAAGCCTATGCACTAAAATATTAATGAGTAAATGAATTCAATTTGATTAGATTTAGATTCAACCTTTGATGAAGATAAAGATAATGGATTGTTGAATTTAGGATATCTAATAAGTTTTGGATTAGTGATTGTCTCATGAAGGTCACACAAATTGTTAATTCTATCAGATTCCATGAGAGAGGCAAAATATATGGCAATTGTAAAAGCAACAAAGAAGTTTATGTAGGTTAGGAAAATACTTGAATATTTGTAAGAGAAACAAGTGGATTCAACTCCTCTTCTTCTTGACAATACTTTGAATCAAGTTGGCCAAGAATCCCATATCCAATGATCGAACCAAACACATCAACATAAAATATCATTTGATTTGATATCATGTAGAAACCAAGAGTATTCATTTAATACATTGTTCCACTAATGAACAAATTGCATACATCTTCACCAAAGCACTCATAATAAAAAAGTTTGAAAAATCGAGAACGATGTGTGAACTTACAAACACCCCCTCGACTTAAGGGGATAATGTTGCATAATCCTTTGAGATTTTTGTTCTGAAATAAAAAATTAAAAAAAGGTGAAGATACAAAAATTCTTAAAATATAAAACCAAAGGTTACCTCACTATATATAACTAATTAATTATTAATGGAAAATTTAAATTTGAAAATTACTCATCTTAATATGACGTAGAGACATTTACCCCCTTACGAACCACTAACAGATCATTCCAGGTGGTGTGGTTTTCCTTGAATAACAATGATAAGTCACTCTGTGTTGCATATAATAACTAAAAATAATTCTCTTCACTATTATAATTTAACAACTAAATTATAATAATTTTTGCTACTATTTGGAAAAAAACAAATTTATTTTAATTTATATATTTTATTATTTATTTTTAAATTATATTACTTATTTTTTAATTCTACAACTTGTGACCAATATTATTTGTATACACTTCACATGACTCCAGCGCCTTTTCTAATATAAACTTTAATCCTTACAACCTTACTTCTTATTGAATAAAGATAGCTGTATATAAAAATTCTTACTTGCCTTTAAAATTATCTTAAAAAACAAACTTTTCCCTTTAAAAAGTGTGAACAATGACATCTTTTAAACCCTCGCCAAAGAAGCAAGGGAGGATTATTTATTAAAAAAAAAACCGCAATACTTAAATCAACCGTGTGCGCAGGGTTCAATGCCTTGGCCCGAAAGTCGCATACATTTTCTTTTATTTTTTGAGTTTCTGTGGTATTGTTTAAGTATTTTATTTTTCGAAATTTGGTAAAACGAAATTTTTATAAGATGTGATTTTAGAAAATAAATTTCTATAATTTATGATTTATACCTAATCTATGCTGAATAAATTATATAGTTGTTTTAAAGTTCACGCGCTGAACTATTTATTGTGGTTTACAATCGCAACACATATACCTACTCTGATTATTAAATAAATAAGATTATTAAATAAATAAATATAGTAAATTAATTTATAATGGACAGGAAAATAAATAATATAATATTGAAATCAATTGAAATGTTAAGGATTTTTTAAATTAAGTTTATGTGATTTATAAATATAAATGTAAGATATTTTTCGGTATTAATTATTTATTTATTATGGTTTATTATTAAAATCCATATGGATAGTTTGACTAGGTAAACAAATAAATATTGTAAGTTGAATGGAACTATGGCATCGAAAAAATGATTATACGGGGCTGGAAAGCCTACTATGAGCTTGAAAATAAATGTAAGTTGATTGAGCTTTAGGCATGGAGTAAAAAAAAAATTCCTCTTAAAGGCTCTCATTGCCCTTATTATTTTATATGGTTGTGAGGTTTGGGGCTATAGTGTATCTAGAGAAACGTGGAAATGGTTTGAGATTATCTAGAAACAATTCATAACCTACAATCTAAAAATCAAAGGAAACACTCCCTACCCTATTCTCTTTATTGAAGCTAGCCTCTCCCCCATTGAAAGCATGGCTGTGTTTAGATATCTTATGTACAAAAAGAAGTTATCCAACATGGAGGTCACTAGGTTCCCCAAATTTGCTTCCAACTCTTGTCAAAATTCCTGCCTCTAACTCAAGAGAGGTTGGCATAAGGGTGCTCAATCCTGGCTCGATCATCGGGGTATAAGGGAGGAGATCATCTTGGAGAATAAGGATGATATTAAGAACATTATTACTTCCAAATTTAAGGATAAGTTGTGGGAGGATAAGGAGATTGCGGGGAAAAGAAAGCTAAGATATTATAAGGAGGAGATCAACCACACTCTTACTAACCCAAATTATTTTTTGATCTTGACGAGTACTAAGGAGAACTTGATAAACATTGTTAAGATGAGAACTAACTCTCAGGAGCTTCAGAGTGAAACCAGGTGCTAGACTATCCCCAAAACAACTCGGAACAAAGGAATCTGCCCCCTTTGCAATACTAAGAAAGTGGAAGATGAGAAGCACTTTCTCCTAGAATGCATGACCCTTACTCAAATCCATTCTCCTTTCCAAAACATATGTCATATTACCAACCTTCATGACTTATTAAGACAACCTAACTACAGTGATCTCAGAACTTATCTCTCACTTCTTTTTTAGCATAGAAACACAATATTAAAGAGTTTAAGGTAATCATCTATCTTCTTAAGGTCCAATAGACCTAATTGGTCTTTGTGGACGTTAACCATCATATATATATATATATATTCTTTTTTTGTGAACTCATGCAAGAGATTTATATTAATATAAAAGATTATATATTGATATCCTGTTTACAAGCCTTTCAAAAGATACATGCATCAATTCCACAGAGATCATCCACATAGTAAAACATAAAAACAAGAGGGAAAAACAATATAAGGCGTACATGTAGGTGACAACCAAGAAAACCAACAACACAGGTGGCTAATTTCCAACCCCAACAATAGGTTTGTGGGCAGAGCCCCATGGATCATTCTGCTGGCATGAGAAGGGATTGAAGCAATTTATCCAAGTCAATGTCCTTAACCAGTGAGTACCACACCATAACCATGAAGCAAAAGTACTAGAAAGCCCTTATGAGGTGAGGAGAAACCAACAAAGTGATGTAAACTGACAAATAAAAAGCCACTTGCAAACCCTTATGATCGAAGAGACATAAACAACCAACATTGAAGAGATATAGTAAGAGCCAACCAACAAAAACACAAGCAAGATTTTATGACCATACAAACCTTTAAAATCCACCCAAGTACTATCTCTCAATGCCATCACTGGATGTCTTAACCAAAACATAAATAATGACTGATATAGAAACTCTTGGAATAAACAAAAAAGCTTCATATACATACATTGTTGTTAATCCGAGGATAGTGACTTTAAAATTTGGAGGATTGTCAACAAGAGGAAGAGTAGTGCCTCCAAGAAGGTCTAACAAGTCCCTAAAAGTTGAGTCAGACACCACATAACCTTCCACCCTACTCAGACAAACATCAATATCATCAATACAATAGCGGATATTTTGTATAATTCGTTTATATTCTCTTGCCCAATAAAGAGTTTATAATTTTCCACTTGTTATCTCTGAAGACCATACGAAAAAAGTATCCAATTGTTGGTAAATCGAGAGGGAATGATTCTTGAACCTTCCTAAGGCTGGGAGCCATTGTAAGCCCTTATCTCCAATTTTTGAATCAAAAAATTAAGGGAATTCTCCAAACTCCTGTAATTCCAATTGATGAATTTATTTTCGTATTTCTAGAGGGATAGAGTCAAAACATGAAGCAATTGATTCCCAAGTGAAGAGTCTCTAGGGTTGTGGATGAACCTGGCTAGCCCCTCGCCCCCCCTCCGACTTACCTGCTTTTGACAAGGAGGCATGGTAGCATCATGCCACCCCAAATAGGAAATGGAACAACTAAAAGAACAGAGGCAGTACACAAGAAATTGGAACTAACAAGTCTAAATGTGAGAAGGTCATGCCCCCAACACACTAAGCAAAGATTAATATAAAGATTATTATCAAGGAGACTAGAATCTTCAGAAGACAGAAAGGGTGCAACCTTCATAATACTAATGATAGCACACTCCTATTACAAGATGCTTGAAGTCCCTAGACACCATCGAACCAATATACAACACCTAGAGAAGGTAACCAATAAATGTTTTCACCCTGTATATAGAGATGAAAATAAATAGCAGGGGATTTCAATTAAAATAAAAAACACCCAATTTCCTGGAACAAGAAATAACCCATACTTCTAGAGGGGGGTGAAGCCTAGTACCCAGAAGAAATTGAACACTTGTAAAGAGAGCACTGAAACCCTCAAACTAGCACCAAATAGAAAAATTAAAAGGGTACCAACTACGGCATACCAAAATAGGATAGGGAAATGAGATACCTACTGAATCATGAACCTGGAGGGTCAATCCAGAAAGAACCATCACCGGTCTGAATATCGGCCCTCATTTGGAATTGTGGAGGAATAAAACAAAGAAAATTGATTAAACACCAACAATAACATAACTATAACACCAAAGAAGGATTCCCTTATAACCCAAAGCATGAGCAAAGGCTTGTCACTCCCCACCACATAATGTGACTATCAACCACAGAGCGAAGTCTCGACACTCCCAATCCCACATAATTATTTTCATCAAAATCTCTAACACAACAAGGACTACTACCAACAACCTCCCTTGTAAGTTCTCTCACACCTAATCTCACCTGACTTATTACACCAAGAAACCAAAGGTAGCAAAGTGAGGGGGATCCTCACCTTTGTTGTGCTTCACTACATAATTTTTCCACCCTGCCTATGCTCCATGCAAGTATTTAAGGTGATAGGACATAAGGTGATCAGCACATGCATAATTGCCAGCTTGTGCCACGCTGCATCTAAAAATAGATAGTGGGAATCCATAACGTTGTTTACCATTAATTACCATCGAATATTACACCCCCATATATATATACACACATGTGCGAATAAAAAAATATAAATGGAAAGGGATCATATTGAGAATATAAGATTATTTATTTATAATAAATAATTAAAACAATAAATATTTATGAGATTAAAAGAATAAGTTTAAAAAAATAATAATAAAAATGATAGGAAACAAAATGAAAAAGATCATTTAATTATAAACCATAAATAGATGAAAATAATTAAAATGATAAATAATTTAAAAAAATAAACTTAATCAAAAGAAAGGAATAAAAAGGAATATAAAAAATATTTATTTATAAAAATAAATTGAAATGGATTAATTAATAATGAACCATGCATAAATCTATGAAAGAATATATATGTATATATAAAAATGGTAGGGATCATTAAATTATATGTAAGGAAAAAAGAAAAAAAGAAAAAGAATTTTAATAAAAGAGAAAGCAAAGTTAAATATAATTCTTACTTAATAAAAAGTAATTTATACTTAATAAATAAGAGGCAAATTTTGGCCAAATACCAAACAATGAAAGGGACTAATAAAAGATATACCAACAACAAAAAGATAAAGAAGAAGAAAATAAGAAAAGGGAAAGGAGAATAAACGAAAGGGAAATACCCAAGAGCAAAGGGAGAGAAATGAAAAAGCACAACATCTAGGAATAAAGGGACATGATCCAACAACTACTAATCTTCCATCCATCGTCTTTGTTTAGTGTATTAGACATTTTTTCAAATTTTGATGGTTCCCCTCAACTTACAGTGATGGAAATGATCAATCCTGGCAATGACCTAGGAATCCTCTATACAAATGTGGTGTTTTGTCTTCTCAGCATGTTCGACTAAAGTTGAGGAGTGAGTCCTACAATGTTTTATGTCAGTCATGTGCTCTTGAATTCTTTGATTTATGGAACGACTAGTTTCTCCAATGTAGGGGGTCCCACAGGAACATGGAACCAAATAAACACCCTTCATGTTTCTAGTCTCCACAGGGTATTTAACGGATCTTAAGAAGCTTCATATGGTGTTCAGGGATCTAAAGGTGGAAGAAACATTGTGCTTCCTAAGAATACAATCTTGTTAGTAGTCCCTTAGATAAAGGGAAGTTGAAAACCAAAAACCAATTCTCCCAGCTCTTTTCTAATCCTAGGACGCTTGCTTGCTTTTAAAAAGGCCTTGATACCTTTGTATCAATTATAGCCTTTCTTTTAAAAAGCATTAAGGAGATGGGTTTTCTCAGGTTACTCTCATCCTTTTTAGAGACAAGAACATCAAGGAAGGGAAAGCTACAACTAACTTCAAGCTCCATGGTGAATTTGACGGACCTTGATTGATTGTTGAGATGTTGAAAAAACAGATCCAACTTATCACAACCACGAGGCCACAAGATGAATGTATCATCTACAAAGCTTCGGATGCAATTGAACTGAAGCCAAATCCTTAGATTCAAAATCTTCCATGAACCAAGTGTTGTAGCATTTTTTGGTTTTGATTAGATAGAACATTTCAAAAATGTTAAGTTAGGATATGGACATAACATAGTGAATAAAATGCTAGTGAAAAAATATATTTTTGATGATAATGTCCATATCAAAGAAAATGTTAGGTTAGCTGCTCTAAAAAATCAAGGCAAAAGAAAATGTTAGGTAGAAAGAAAACAAATAAACTCTGAAAGTGAGCAAGTCTAAATGCCACTACTCTGTTTCTGCAAAATAATGGATGTGTGCAACTTGTTTTAAATGCCATAACCCATGACAGTTAAATAGTTTAACCTTGATTGCTTCATGCTTTAAATTTGATGTTATAGTTAGAGAATAAAGATCTAGCCAAACTATTTAATCTTGTCAGATCAGTAGTTAGGTAGAGAATAATAAGGTGCTTATCAGTTTAATCTGAGCCCTTGTATTGATATAAGGGTAGATTTAGATAGTTTTCTTTTGTTAAAAAGGAAGAAAGGAAAAGGGTTTGCTAGCTTAAATGCACCCATTAAGTGAAGAAAAATGATAGGATAAGAAAAGGGTAAGTAGAGAAAGGTTGCAGCAGTTTGATTATTGATTGGATAAAATGTACATTTATCATGTTTTTTGTGTCCATGATCCAATTACACGAAGCAAATGAAGGTCTACTTGATCAAGTAATTAACTTCCCATTCATCTCCATTCATTCATATATTTACTAATTTCCCCTTCCCACCTTTATACATCCATATTAATTCATTTTCCACTAAGAACCCCTTTTCCTAAGGTCAAAACCCTTTTTTCCTAAGAAAAGTGAAAATCCCATACAAAATCCCTTTTTACATGAAAAACCCACAAAAATATATTTTCCCTAAGTATTGATGCTTATATGAAAAGCAAATAAACCATTAAAAAGAACTTTATTTAGTGAAATTCCCCTTTTCGCATAGATTTCTCCTTTTCCGCTATATTCCATATTAACATTTAACTTAATGTATTAAATCCTTAATATTTTCCCTTTCTCGTATTATGAACTTCTTTATATAAAATACCCTGAAAACCCTTAGTTTTATTAATAAAACTATGTATTTCATAATAATATCGCATCGCAATATCGGCGCGACCACAGGCCTTTCCACATTCATTACTCCCCGCATTGCGAACTCCGATTGCGATATGCGATGGGAAGCCCGGACTCGACGCAGATATATATCACAATCTAATCCCATATCGCATCCGCCCCCATCGCAAGTCTCGCTAATAGCATTCCCCTTTGCCATCACGATATGCGATGCATGATGGACTTGACCAAATATATATTACAGTTTATCGACATTTCGGATCTGGCCCCTATTGCATTCGTTTGCGATGGGCCTACCCCCGCCTAACTCCGATTGTGATATCCGATTGTGATTATCCGCCAGAATTAATACAAATTCAAGTCCGCCATTATGTGTTTTGTAAAGAATTTCTTTATTAAATCATTTTTATGATTTAAACAAAGAAATAGCCTAAACCTCCAATTAAACATTAAACTCAGTTTTTAAGCCATAATTAACCATTTGATCCTCCACACTGCTCATTCACTCCACCACCGTCCGATCTAATCCATCCAAATCCAATGGCCCTCGGCAAATTTCGGGTTGACTCTCTGTACGAGCATTACCCATCCGAAAAATGGTTTTCCACCATCCTTCATTGCTACGTGTCAGGCTCTAATTATTTCGGGTGACTCCTCCCCAAAACTACCCATGCCTTATAAGCAATGCGATGAAAACTGCCTTCCACAAAATGACAGAATGGTCACTATTCATTATCGCGCCATATTTCAAAAACATTTTCCATTTAAAACGCCATTTTTGCTCTGTTTGCCTATTTTATACAACAATGCCCCAATAAGCCTCTGCGGCCCATATAAACCATCATTTTCTTTCCGATACGCCCCGAACTGCTTCTGATAGCCTTTCAAGCTCAGTAAAGCCATTGAAGATCCTCTGTCACCATGTTTTTCTTAATAAGTTTTTGTGTTTTGCAGGAAAGAAGATTGTTGTTCCAGGTTTATAAAAATAAGCCTGCATAACGGTTAGAAGACAAAATGAGCGATTTACTGTGAAAAACACAGTGAAAAACTCAAATGCGTAGTAAAGTAGAAAGGAGCATAGTAAAGGTCACTCAGCCAGATTAAAGGATATTTACAGAGTTCAAACAATATCAAATAAAAGGTTAAATGAAAACAATCGGCCAACATGAAGAATGTGAACAACCAAGCAGCTTAACGGGCGAAAATATCCTACAAAAAGCCAGCACAGCGTGAATAAAGGGGACAGCAAGAAGCAATTCAAACAGCTACCCCTATCTTCTTGCCATGAAGATATTTCTTTTCCTAAAAAATCTTAATCGGTTTCAGGATCTTTTCCTGAATTTCATTACTGTATAAATAACTTTTTTCTAAAGTTGTAAATTGTTTAGAGTTGAAGATTCATAGTTCATTGCTTGTAAAGTCTTGACTGTTAGTTCCACTTTGAACCTGGAAGTCACCTTTGAAGGAAGCTTTTGTAGACACTTGATGTACTCAGTATTTCTGGGACCTTAATACAAAACAGAGGATTCTGAATCTGGTTTTACACAGTTTTGTGTCATCCTGTAAGTTTTTCCAGTTTTCAATCATTATGTTTTTCTTCATATGCTTATGACTTATAGAGATATCTAGGTAGGAACAATTAGAGTTTCAGTTGATTCCTATAAGCTCCTGAAGTGATCATCTATTAAGAGATTGGATTAATGCAACTGTCTGTGTAGCTAATCCCCTCTAATCAATAAATCATCAGCATCTTGTGTAAGCTTAAGTATACTGCCTTGATTTTGAACGTAGTTCAGAAGGTTTTCCAACTTATGATTGTTTTGTTTTACAGTCTAGAAACTGTGATAATCATATTTTTTGTTATCTTCTACTCACCACTATTTTTTATCTATATCACTGTGTAATTCTTTATAGCAGCCCTTTGTTGAAGTATTAATATAACCTAAAGGATTAATTACTTCAATTCTACTCCTGGCTTCATTCATTGGTCTTCCAAAATTAAAACCAAAAACCCCCAAAACAATTATTTTAGATGCTCTGGCATTGGTAACCTGACCTACTACTATCTCAGAGGTACAACATTAGACTGGCTATGTTGCCAGGGATTCGATTTTCATTAAACTTTCCCTAGGGACAACGATATCATTCATTCTTTTCCTTTAAACGTGATTAAAGGTTTAGAAAGGTTAAAATCATTCACCTTGGCGACTCCACACTCCCAAGCTGGCACCTTATAAACATACCAGATCTCGTTCAGAAGCTGACATAGTTAAACCTCTGTCAGATCCTGAAAGGTTTTTGAGAAAAGCTAGTTCTAAAAGGGGACACCACCGATCATCTTCTTCTTCCTCTTCAGTCCTACAATCTGAAGAAGTAGAATCATTTTACCCCTATAGTAATATCCCATCTGATCCTGATTACTCCCATTTATCACCTAAGGTAGCTGAACTTCTAAACAGAGGAGTTGATTTTAAGTCAACATACCTTATTCATTCATTAGAATCTCATCCAATACCCACACTACCTCCAAGATCACCTAAAACTGAATCTGAGTTGGGCGTTAATCTACCAAAATATAAACCCACAGATTTCATATCCCCTACCACCTATCATTTTCCTTCCATTTTTGACCGACCTGAAGCTTCTTCTTCCAAACAATCTAAGGAGACCTTTTCTATATATTCCAATCCTCTCTTTGAAACAAAAGAAGGTATTCCTTTACAAGTCCCAAAGCTAGTTCTTAAGACTCCTTTGAATTCTTTCAAGAGATCTCCTCCTCCTTCACCTCCAACTAGTTTATCTACCCCTAAATCACCATCTTCTTTCTCTACTTTTTCTTCATCCTCTACATCCACACAAACACCTCATACTCCACTTGGAAAACCTCATACACCTCAAGCATCTCATATACCTCAAGCACCTCATACACCACCTGTTGTCATGCCTTTTCGACCTAATGTACAGGCTAGATTTGTTGCCTTAGTCTTACCTAATAACCTTGAGGCATTCCCAGTTGGGTATTTAAAATACCTTCCCAAGTACAATGGAGAAATTGATCCCTAAGTTGAGGACCATCTTCAAGATTTCCTAGATTTTGCAGACAATATGAATATTTAGCAAGAGAATGTTTATATGAGATTGTTTGTACAATCACTTGAAGGAAATGTGACGATTTGGTTTAGGTAGTAACCAGCAGCTACCATTAGAAATTGGGAATATCTTACAACCATATTTAAAAATCAGTGGGGTGTCAAAAAGGATCCTCTTTACTTCCTCACAGAATTTGAAGAGCTTAAAAGGAACTTCGGTGAACCAATTTCATATTTCATCAAGAGATTCAACAAACTCTATCAAAAAATGTTTGTTGATTGTAAGCATCTTGTAGCAGCAGCGAAGTCTAGATTTTCTAAAGCTTTCGATGATGAGTTTGTTGTTATGCTACGTGAGAGAAATTCAAGAACTCTTGAAGATATGCAAACAAATGCTATAGAAGTAGAAGCAAATAGGGCAGCCTCAACTTCTTTAAAACTTAAGGAAGAAAAGGCCCAAAGGAAACTCAAATATGTTCAAGAAGCCTCTAGTTCCTCTAAGACTAAATCAGAAGACTCAAAAATAGATTAAATAACATCTCTTCTTAGAAACCTATCAAATAGGATTTCAAAGATTGAGACCCAACCTAGGACAATACAACAAATAGTTACTAGGCCCCAAAACCAAAATCAAGGTCAGTATAAAAGAAACCAACCACTACAAATTCTTCAAATACCTACTAATGATCAACAGGTTCCTACTCCTCTATTAATAGATAACCAACAACCTAATGATAATACTATGACAATTACAGAATATATTAATAGTATGGATTCTTCTTCCAATCAAACAGCCATCATTCCTCTCTCATAATAGAATCAGGTTCAAGAGGATCAGGAAGTTGCACAGGTATCTAAATATCATGCTTTTCTGAATTTTTAATTTCACAATTAAATAAGAGGTATGATCTTAGACCTAGACCTGGTCTTGGGAGACCTCCAAAGGAAACTCCAATAATTGAACCATGTACCAAAACTGTTGAAGCTCAAACAACTCTTATTCATCCTTTAGATCAGTCAATTAATACATCCCAAGCTGGTAAAAACATTTTGACTGCATTTAATGTTGAAAAATAATTGGAGAGGGTTAGGATCCCAATTCCATTATCAGAACTTTCTAAAAACCCTGGTTACAAAAGTCAAGTCACTGAATAGATTCAAAATACCTCGGTTGATGCTGAAGGTGATGTCATAAGTCTGCAAGATGAAAAACTAGCATTAGTTTTTGGCCCTTGTTCAGACATGGTAGATGAGATAGTGCCTCTTTTCTATGTAACTCTTAAAACAGATGACTCCATGTTATATAATTGTATGCTTGATTCAAGAGCATCACACAACCTTATGCCAAAATCCACCATGGACCATTTGAAACTCGATATCACTAAATCCTACCATGCCTTTGATTCCAAAAGGGTGCCCTGTTTAGGACTGATTAAGGATCTAGTGGTTACCCTTGCCCAAATTCCAGTAAAGAGTGTAGTACTTGATATTGTTGTCACAGATATCCCTCCCAAGTTTGGAATGCTCCTTTCTAGGTCATGTTGTGCCAAACTAGGGGGAACTCTACAGATGGACATGTCATATGCTACTATTCCTGTTTATGGAGGAGAGTAGTTAAGATTATATAGAGAGGTAAGATTTGCACATACTATTTGTAAGACTGACCAACCAAGAACCATCCAATTTATGCAATAGATCAAGACTTTGGTTGTTTTCAACTCACTTCAAACCAACATAAAACTCAAGTCAAGATTGAAGAGGTAGTTGAAAGCCCTGAACCAAACCAAACAGATGTTTGGAAACTGTTCTTTGATGGCTCTTACACAAAAGTTGGGGCAGGAGCTGGAGTTGTTTTAATTTCACCTGAAAAGGAAAATATAACCCAATCATGTAAATTATATTTTGAAGTTACTAATAATGTTGCTGAACATGAAGCTTTCCTTTTAGGATTGTAGTTAGCCAAAAGCCTAAAAGTTTAGAACTTAAGTGTTTTTACCGATTCTAAACTTATTGTTAAGCAAGTAAAGAATGTTTGCCAAACCAAGCACCCTAGACTTAGGTCCTACAAAAATGAGGTATGGGATTCAATGGAAAACTTATTTGGTGCTTTTAATTTGACTCACATTCCCAGAGATTAAAACGTTCACGCAGATGCCTTAGCTGTCTTTGCTGGCGCTTTTAAAATTCCTGATCATACTGATGTACTCTATCAGATACAAGTCAAATATAGGCCATTTATCCCAGACAATCTGAAACATTGGCAAATATTTGAAGATGATGAACAGCTAAAATCATTTCTGTAGGTAGTAGATGATTTCTCATTTCTGCAAATTGATGAAGATAGAGATGAAATAAATGAAAACGCAGAAGGAAATGATACTTCAGATTTTAAAGCCCAAATTTCTAATCACGACATTATCCAATTATCTAATAATTTTATTCCAAAGGGACTCATTCCTTTAGAAAAATTATTCGATCAAAATGATGTTTTCCAAAACCCGCAATCTATTTCTTCAGAAGATGACATGGAAGAGATTAACGTTGGAACTATTGAAGATATTAAAAACATCAAATTGTGTGCATCTCTAGACCAAGAAATCAAAGCTCAGTATTTTAAATTACTGCAAAATTATAAGGATGTTTTTTCCTAGACTTACGTTGATTTGAAAACCTATGATACATCGTTAATATAGCACAAGATTCCTCTGAAGCCATAAGAAAAACCGTATCAACAGAAGCTTAGAAGAATAAATCCAGCTCTTCTACCAACTGTAGAAAGAGAAATTAAGAAAATGTTAGATGCCAAAATCATCCTCCCTCTTAGATATTCTAATTGGGTTGCAAATCTAGTTCTTGTTAGAAAGAAAAATGGAGAATTAAGACTCTGCGTGGATTTTAGAAATATGAACAAGGCATCATTAAAAGATAATTATCCTCTGCCCAAAATGGACTAGTTATTGCAAATGGTTTCAGGAGCAAAAAGACTTTCTATGCTTGATGGTTTTTCAGGTTATAATCAGGTGAACGTTGATATAGCAGACAGAGATAAAACAACTTTACTACACCCTGGGGTACATTCATGTACGCAAGGATGCCATTTGGCTTAACAAATATTGGAGCAACGTTTCAGAGAGCCATGGACATTGCTTTTATGGGTCAGGTAAATAAATTTGTGGTTATTTATCTTGATGACATAACTGTTTTTTCTAAATTTGATCAGAAACATTTAAAGCACTTGATGAAAGTTTTTGACAGGTGTAGAAAATTTGGAATATCACTGAACCCAAAGAAGTCCTTGTTTGTTGTTAAAGAAGGAAAATTGTTGGGCCATATAATTTCGAAGGAGGGAGTAGTAATTGATCCCAAACGAGTATCTGCCATAGAAACATTGAACTTTCCTAGAAACAGAAAGGATATTCAAGCTTTTCTGGGCAAGATTAATTTTCTAAGGAGATTTATTCCAAATTATGCAGAGATAGTGAAGGATATAACATACATGCTTCAAAAGGATCATGAAGTCAAATGGACTCCTTCTTCTAGGCATGCATTTGAACAAATAAAAAGGGATATGTCTTAAGCTCCCACCTTAGCCAGCCCTGATTATACTAAGCCATTTAGTATTTTCTCTTTTTCCTCTGAAACAACCCTTGATGCTATTTTATTATAGAAAAATGAAGATTCCCATGATCAACCCATAGCCTTTTTCAGCAAGATTATGAGAGATGCTAAGCTGAAGTATGACATCATTGAGAAGCTAGCCTATGCCCTTATTCAAGCCCTGAAAGCATTCAAGATGTATGTCTTACACTCACTTATTACTGCTTATGTCCCAAATAGTGTTGTCAAAATTGTCTTAATCCAACCAGACACCGATGGGAAAAGACGTAGATGGATCACTCAAATTCTGGAATTTGATCTAACTATCAAGACTACCAAGCTAGTAAAAGGTCAAAGATTAGTTAAGCTTCTAGTTGAATCCAACTGCAAAGTACTTGGAATCAATTCTATTTTGGAAATACAAGGGAAGAATACACAAGAACCTTCTATCCTTGTAGAAGGGGACAATCCATAAGAACCTTCCCTTCATCCTAGAAGAGAAAATCCACAAGAACCTCTACCTTCATAGCAGATCAGTCCTATGCACATTGATGAAAAATATTTGTTGTCAAACTGGTATCAAGATATTGTAAATTTCTTGATCAATTTTGAGTGTCCAACATCGTTCTCTAAAACCCAGTGTAAAACTCTTAAGTTAAAATCAGTCAAGTACTGCATTATTAATGAAAATTTATACTGGAAAGATCCACTCAACATTTTGTTATTATGTTTAACAGAATCTGAAACTGAAGGAATCATTGATCAGTTTCATACAGGATTTTGTGAGGGACATTATGCTTGGAGAGCTACAGCATACAAGACTCTGAGGGGAGGATTTTATTGGCCCACATTATTTTTACAAGTAGGGGCAAAGGTAAGAGGTTGTGTTCCTTGCCAAATGTTTCCTGGAAAACATAAATTAGCAGCTCTTCCACTCATTCCATCAATAGTTTCAGCTCCTTCTTCTCAATGGGGATTAGATTTTATTGGAGAGATATACCCCACTTCAAGTAATCAGTGTAAATGGATCCTCACTGCAACAGATTACTTTACTAAATGGGTGGAAGTAATTCTAGTCAGAAATGCTACTGATGCAATAGTAATTAAGTTTATTGAGGAGAATATCTTAGCTAGATTTGGTTGCCCAACTCAAATTGTCACTAATAATGCAACAACTTTTTCTAGTATTAAAATGATTGACTTTTGCCAAAAATATCAGATTATGTTACATCATTCAACTCCATACTACCCTCAAGGTAATGGCTTTGCAGAATCATCAAACAAAAGCTTGGTAAAGGTAATCAAAAAGACTCTCGTTGATCATAAGAAGAGCTAGGATTCACATTTGATTTATGCAGTATGGGCAAATAGAATTACTACAAAGAGATCAACTGGTAAATCTCCATTTCAATTAGTCTACGGGAAAGATGTAACCTTCCCTACCAATTTGGCTTTCCTTGTTTTAAAATTTCTGCAGGATGCAACATATGAACCTAATGATTTTTCTAAAAGAATAAATCAGATTATTGAACTTAATGAGAATAGAGATGAAGTTCAATACAAATTGCAAAAATATAAGAATAAGATGAAGGTCTTGTTTGAGAGAAGAGCGAGGGAAAGGGACTTTAAGGAAGGTGATTTAGTTCTAACATGGGATGCTAGGAGAGAAGAGAAAGGAAAGCATGGCAAATTTGAAAATCAATGGTTTGGACCTTTAGCAATTGTTGAAGTGAAGGGTAACAACACTTTTTTGCTGCAAAATATTGAGGGGCTATATTCCACTTATCCTGTAAATGGAAGGTTTCTCAAACATTACATTCAGTGTTAAGAAGTTGAAATAGTTTTCATTGTAAATACTCTAGTTTTCTTTTCCTTTTCAAGATGTCAGTGTGATATTTTTACGACAAGGACTCCATAGCCCGAGGAGAAGACACATGGATCTGTAGGTTCTCTACATTCTACAGGAGAAAGAAGTCCTAGGATGGAGCCAATGTTGTAGCATTTTTTGGTTTTGATTAGATAGAACATTTCAAAAATGTTAAGTTAGGATATGGACATAACATAGTGAATAAAATGCTAGTGAAAAGATATATTTTTGATGATAATGTCCATATCAAAGAAAATTTTAGGTTAGCTGCTCTAAAAAATCAAGGCAAAAGAAAATGTTAGGTAGAAAGAGAACAAATAAACTCTGAAAGTGAGCATGTCTAAATGCCACTACTCTATTTCTACAAAATAATAAATGTGTGCAGCTTGTTTTAAATGCCACAACCCATGATAGTTAAATAGTTTAACCTTCACTACTTCATGCTTTAAATTTGATGTTATAGTTAGAGAATAAAGATTTGGCCAAACTGTTTAATCTTGGCAGATCAGTAGCTAGGTAAAGAATAATAAGGTTCTCATCAGTTTAATCTGAGCCCTTGGATTGATATACGGGTAGATATAGATAGTTTTCTTTTGTTAAAAAAGAAGAAAGGAAAAGGGTTTGCTGGCTTAAATGCACCCATTAAGTGAAAAAAATGATAGGATAAGCAAAGGGTAAGTAGAGAAAGGTTGCAGCAGTTTGATTATTGATTGGACAAAATGTACATTTATCATGTTTTTTGTGTCCATGATCCAATTACACAAAGCAAATGAAGGTCTACTTAATCAAGTAATTAACTTCCCATTCATCTCCATTCATTCATATATTTACTAATTTCCCCTTCCTACCTTTATACATTCATATTCATTCATTTTCCACTAAGAACCCCTTTTCCTAAGGTCAAAACACATTTTTCCTAACAAAAGTGAAAATCCCATACAAAATCCCTTTTTACATGAAAAACCCACAAAAATATATTTTCCCTAAGTGTTGATGCTTATATGAAAAGCAAATAAACCATTAAAAAGTACTTTACTTGGTGAAATTCCCCTTTTCCCCTATATTCCATATTAACATTTAACTTAATGTATTAAATCCTTAATATTTTCTCTTTCCCATATTATTAACTTCTTTATATAAAATACCCCGAAAACCCTTAGTTTTATTAATAAAACTATGTATTTCGTAATAATATCGCATCGCAATATCGGCGGGACCACACGCCTTTTCACATTCATTACTCCCCGCATTGCGAACTCCGATTGCGATATGCGATGGGAAGCCTGGACCCGATGTAGATATATATTGTAATCTAATCCCATATCACATCCGCCCCCATCGCAAATCTCGTTAATAACATTCCCCTCTGCCATTGCGATATGCGATG
Source organism: Pinus taeda (assembly GCA_000404065.3). Lineage (NCBI taxonomy): Eukaryota > Viridiplantae > Streptophyta > Pinopsida > Pinales > Pinaceae > Pinus > Pinus taeda. Next base: position 31,885 of record APFE030904803.1, read on the forward strand.
CGCGACGAACCCGACCAAATATATATTACAATTTACCGCCATATCAGATCCAGCCCCTATTGCATTCCTTTGCGATGGGCCTACCCCCTCCTAACTCCAATTGCGATATCCGATTTGAACCCGGACCCGATATCATTATCCGCTAGAGTTAATACAAATTCAAGTCCGCCATTATGTGTTTTGCAAAGAATTTCTTTGTTAAATTGTTTTTAAGATTTAAACAAAGAAATAGCCTAAACCTCCATTTAAACATTAAACTCAGTTTTTAAGCCATAATCAACCATTTGATCCTCCACGTTGCTCATTCACTCTACCACTGTCCGATCTAATCCATCCAAATCCAACAACCCTTGGCAAATTTCGGGTTGATTCTTTGTATGAGCATTACCCATCCGAAAAATGGTTTTCCACCATCCTCCTTTGCTACGTGTCAAGCTCTTATTATTTCGGGTGACTCCTCCACAAAACTTCCCATGCCTCATAAGCGGTGCAATGAAAACTACCTTCCGCAAAATGACAGAATGGTCACTATTCACTATCACACCATATTTCAAAAACAACATTGTTTTCCATTTAAAACACCATTTTTTGCTCTGTTTGCCTGTTTTATACAGCAAAGCCCCAATAAGCCTCTGCAACCCATATAAACCATCATTTTATTTCCGATACGCCCCAGACTCCTTCCGATAGCCTTTCAAGCTCAGCAAAGCCATTGAAGATCCTCTGTCACCATGTTTTTCTTGATAAGTTTCTGGGTTTTGCAGGTAAGAAGATTGTTGTTCCAGGTTTATAAAAATAAGCGTGCATAACAGTTGGAAGACAAAATGAGTGATTTACTGTGAAAAACACAGTAAAAACCTCAAATGCGCAGTAAAGTAGAAAGGAGCATAGCGAAACTCAGCCAGATTAAATAATATTTACAGAGTTCAAACAATATCAGATAAAAAGTTAAATGAAAACAATAAGCCAACATGAAGAATGTGAACAACCAAGCAACTTAAAGGGCAAAAATATTCTACAAAAAGCCAGCACAACCTGAATAAAGGGGACGACAACAAGAAGAAGTTCAAACAGTTGCCCCTATCTTCTTGCCATGAAGATCTTTCTTTTCCTAAAAAATCTTCCTCTGTTTCAGGATCTTTTTCTGAATTTCATTGCTGTATAAATAACTCTTTTCTAGAGTTGTGAATTGTTCAGAGTTGAAGATTCATAGTTCATTGCTTGTAAAGTCTTCACTGTTAGTTCCACTTTGAACCTAGAAGTCACCTTTGAAGGAAGCTTTTGTAGACACTTGATGTACTCAGTCTTTCTAGGGCCTTAATACAAAACAGAGGATTCTGAATCTAGTTTTACACAGTTTTGTGTTATCCTATAAGTTTTTTCAGTTTTCAATCATTATGTTTTTCTTCATATATTTATGACTTATAGAGATATCTAGGTAGGAACAATTAGAGTTTCAATTGATTCCTATAAGCTCCTGAAGTGATCATCTATTAAGAGATTGGATTAATGCAACTGTCTCTATAGCTAATCCCCTCTAATCAATAAATCATCGGCATCTTATGTAAGCTTAAGTATATTGCCTTGAAACTTTTGAACGTAGTTTAGAAGGTTTTACAACTTATGATTGTTTTGTTTTACAATCTGGAAACTGTGATAATCATATTTTTATTGTCTTCTACTCACCACTATTTTTTTATCTATATCACTATGTAATGCTTTATACAAGCCCTTTGTTGAAGTATTAATATAACCCAAAGGATTAATTACTTCAATTCTACATATGTCTTCATTCATTGGTCTTCCAAAATTAAAACCAAAAACCCCCAAAACAATTATTTTAGATGCTCTGCCATTGGTAGCCTGACCTACTACTATCTCAGAGGTACAACAACAAGTTTGCAATGACGAGAGAGAATGGAAAACCCATGAAAACGTCACATCTCTATTCATAAAATTCATCCTCAAAGTTAAAAAAAGTAAAAGTAAAAAAAATCTCAATAAACTTGGTTATGTCAAGATGTAATTGATTACCTCACCAACCTTATTAATAGGAATATTAATGTCCTCAATATTTAAGATCTTTTCACTTTACACCAATATCTATCATTTTAATTATTTTCATCTATTTATTATTTATAATTAAATAATCTTTTTCATTTTGTTTCCCATCATTTTATTCTCTTATTCTTGTTTTTAGATTTATTCTTTTAATCCCATAAAGATTTAGTTATATTATAAATAAATGATTTTTATATTCTCAATTATGATCTTGTTTATATATATATATAATTTATGTTTCCAATTTTTAAGCCATTATTTTTTGTTTTTAATGCGGTATTCATTATTTTCAAAAAGAAAATTGTTAATTGAGTTAGTTTTCAATTTTATATTTCACTTTTTATTTTTAACATATATTTAGTTTGATTTTAATTATTTATGGATTTTTTTAAAAGTTCCATTGAATTTTAATATTATCTTTTTATTTTATTTTATGGATTTTTTAACTTTCAATTGATATTAGTATTTTTATTTAATATTTTATTATTATTTTCCATTGTTATATCTCTATTATATTTATTTGTTCACTTGATTGTGTGTAAACCTTAAAACAATATTTATTTTTTCACCTAATCAGACTATCCAATTGTGGGCATAAACCTTAAAACAACTATGAAATTTAGTGGAAGATACTTTGTATAAAATATGTGATTTTTTTTAAATTTAAAATATGTTGAATTTTTTTTTTTACCAATTTAAATAACTACAATAAATTTAACATCTTAAATAACCATAATTGAAATCATTTAAGATTTAACATTCCAACACACACACACATATATATATAACCTTCAAAGATTAAAATAGTTTGAGTATAAATGTTGGACCTAGTATGTTTGGTTAAAATCTCGTCTTCCTTGAACATAAGGGAACATGTTAACGACCCAAGACCTAAAGGCATGGCAGAGGTGAAAGTATGCCCCCTTACAGACCATAACCACCATAGTGGATACTTACAAGTGGCATGGTTTTACTTGAATATAGCAGCCAATGATGATTGTCCCAATGCTCATTTCACAACAAAGTTATGATAAGCTTTCCCACTATTAAAAAAAAACTCGCAAGGTTGATCTATACAATGTGAATTTGGTGATGGATAGTTTTTCAGCTGATAGAGTGTTGTGATTGTCTCTAATTGCATTCAAAGAGACTTTGCATGGTCATCTTGTGAAGTTTGAAAAATAATAGAAAAACACTCATAATGAAAACTTTGAAAAATAGAGAATAATGCATGGACTTACAAACGCCCACTTTGACATAAGGGGGAAATGTTTCATAATCTTTTGAGATTTTTGGTGTGTAAATAAACAAATCAAAAGGTGGAAATAAAAAAATCCTTAAAATATCCTCAATCAAGGTGTGAGTGGAGAATTTGATACTGTGGGATCCATGCCATGGATAGAGTTTTGAGGCTAATGGACAGTGAGTGATCTTGTATCGGCCCTCACACACTTACCATCCTCTACAAGGTGGTTGTACACATACAATCTATTAATGGTAAACAGAGTGACCGATGTGATAGTTTCTTACTGGGGTTTTATGTAGTGAACTTAGAATGAGTTGGAGGTAGTGCAGTTGGTATGGTTACAGGTCTACTGGAACAATCTAGGGCACTCTTGAAGGTTCCTCACGAAGGCCGCAACACTGGTGCAAAAGGTATTTTGTCCATCCCTGTGGCCAACAACCATGGGTATGTTCTCTAAGTGTGTTTTCCCTTCCTTTCCCCTACGCTTAATCTTTCTCTGATAATTCGTTGGAAAAGGATCTTTGTGACAACGTTTTGGGTTAGAAACATTACATTTCGTGAAGCTCAAAATGAAATTGTTGTTTTTTTCTGATGGATAGTCTCAATTTGGTAGAATTGTTTCTATTTGTTATGGTATTTTACTCTCTCGAATGGGCGTGTATTTGGGGTTTTCACCTTGGCATTCAATCTACATTATTTCAATGGATGATTTAGTTTTATATCTTGTCTTCTTATTGTCTCTGTTGGTCTTTAAGAGAAGGGGTCTTCTATGAGAGTATTCGCCCGAATGGAATTTGTGTTTTGTCGTATGAAGGCTTAAGGAACCATTGATTGATGTTTTAGGACTATCTCAATATACCCATCTCATATTCATGGGAAAAAGTTTGTTTTATGGCATTGCTTTCCACAACTATGTGGAATTCTTCTATGATACACCTACAGGTTCCAATTCTTGGTGCATGCACCAAATCCTTGTTGGGTGCAACCCACCTTGGTCCAATTTTGGTCAAAGACTCCTCATTTTGAGGAACAGAGTGTGTAAAGTCCACAAAGTTATATTTACTACGATGTATCTAGGGGCTTGAGGGTGGGTCAAAGCCCCTCATTTTGTAACGAGTATCGGGATTTTAGTTCATTATTTTGTTGATTCCATGGTATGTGGACCATGGTTTTTGCAGCAATGTAATGTATTTAAGGATATGTAATGCTTTGTCGAAGAAAAATCATTAGATCACATAATAGGGAGAGCACAAGTGATAAAGTCCTTTGTTTTGTGTTTTGGGTCTAAGGAAAGGCTCCATAGTTGAGTGCATGGAGGCCTTCAAAGAGTTTGCAGTTGAGTGCGTAGACCACCTGTAGCTGGGTGCACAGATCGAGAAGTTGTATGTACTGAAAGGTCTATCTTAATAAACAAGAAGAATTTTTGGCAAAGTATTTTGTATCTGTATATGTTATTTGTGTTCTATCTATTTATGTGAAGTAATTGCAAGAAATTGGTATGTTAGCGCAATTGTTATTGTTCTGTAATGTGTTTATATTAAAATTAATGTGACAAAGTCTGTATTTAGAATACATTACGAAGTAATGTTGTGAATTTTAGAAAGACAATTAAAGTACAGAAAAGTGAAGTTAAGAGCCACTCCACACAGTCCCTAGAGGTTGCAGAAACTTGGTTCGACAATCACCCATAGCCACCTCAGGTGAGACTTCGACCTGCTTGCAAGTCTTTGCCGAAAGGGATGATGTCTGAAGGTTGTGTTGGTGTGAAGTACAAGCCAAACCTGGGTCAAGCCCAATCGAGCCAAAAAATGGTTCCATTTCCAAGACCAGGATCTGTTTGAGGGATGTCAATGTGGCATCCATCAAAGAAGGAAATAGAAGTCTTAGTAGATCAGAAAGAATGAGAATTAGTAGTTCAGGAAAACAAAAATTTGCAATTTTCAACTAAAGCCTGGTTGGAGAAGTATTTGTTTGCATAACATCATGATATCTTCTTCGTGAAGTTTGATAATGAACTATATGAATGGGTATCAAAGTTGACTAAGCATTAGAATTATATCAAAAATGACGAGCCTACCATGTGGAGCCTTGAATTGATACAACGACTCAAGAATACTAACAACAGTATCTCAAGAGTGGTGGATTTTTGGATTGACAATATCCTGGGAGGATTACTACTAAGTTTTCAATAGACACAACTGTATCTTAAAATGAAGCTGAGCGAAGATTTTTCAATGGTCCATGAGGTAAGTACCTAAATTATTTGAAGTTGTGGATTAAAATGTTTTTGTGTGAAAAGGGCGTACTACGAATGCAATCAGATTAATGTTTGGATGAAGAGGGAATAAGTTTGAACCAAGACTGAGGTCTATGTGAAGTGGAAAACAGTATAGAGTAGAATGCGAACCAAATAATTTTATTGATATTGACTATAGTCCCTTGTTAGGTGGGTTGAGAGTGAAGGAGAAGGAAGTAAACCCACGACCCAGTGGTATTCCCCCTCCCGTCCTAAAGGTGCATCAAAGTGAGAAGTTGAGAACAATCATGACATCTGTAGGATTCCCCATCCATCTACTCCCCTTACCCCCCATCCCCCTCTCCATAATTCCCCTATGACCCCTCCCCCTCCCCCTAATCACCCCACTTCCCTCCCCCTAACCCCCCAAGAAGAAAAATGACCGATGACATTAAGTTGCCTATCTTTAGAGGGCTTGGATCAGAGGATCTTGAGTAGTTCTGGTTTGTAGCTGATGCAGTATGGAAAGAAAGACAGATCACTATCAAAGATGTAAAGAAGGCATAACTCATCACGACGCTACAAGAAAGAGCGCTAACATGGTACATGAATTATTCTATGACTAATTAGGTTGCTTTGTTGGATGATATTAAGAAAGCACTGGTGTTAGAATTCAAGAAGACGAAATCAGAATCACAGTGCATTATGGAGCTGAATGAAATTGAACAGATAGCTACTGAGTCTGTGTGGGAGTTGGATCAATGATTCAAGGTGTTAATGGGACAAGTAAGTTGTAACATACCCCTAGAACAACATAAATAATGGTTTATAGCTGCGCGGACGCCACATATTAGGTTAACCTTGATGCATCAAAAGATAGTGACTCAAGCTGAAGCATTGGAGATTGCAATGAAGCTGGAAGCCTTGCCGATCGGAGATACTCATGCGGGAGTACAAAAAATTTAAAGTTAGCTAGCAAATTTGACCTTGGAATTGCAAGATCTCAAGAAAAGTAAAGAAACCATATTAGAAGTGTGGTGTACAAAATGCAAAGTAGAGGGCCATTATAAGGATCAATGCCCTATGTTCAGAGATTATTTGGCAAGTGGAGCACCTAATCCAGTAAACCTAGGATCAAGTTTGTGGTACATGATTTGCAAAACGAGAGGCCAACATTGCTCTGAAGATTTTTATTTATTACAGATGTATGCGTAGACCCCAAAGTAGTTGTTTTGCAAATTTTGTAAATTAGTAGGTCATGATGAGAGAAACAATCAAAGTTATGACTTGATGTTGGAGTGCAATGCTGATGCTTATAGACTACAAGCTGAAGGACATACACACGAGGAGCCAGGCCAAGCATGTTGGTCGAGAAGGCTTCTAAGGACGAGGAGCTGGTTGAGGACGCACTCAGATTATCTGTTATAACTGTGGACAGGCAAGACACTTCGCAAGAGATTGTCATAACCCTACTACAACCTGCAGCTACTGCAAATATCTTGATCACGTGATAAAATAATGTCCCGTCCTTATTGCAAAGGAGCAAGAGAAAAGGAACTAGCAACCCACAACAAATATTCAAATGATGACCACTAATCCAAGGGAGGATGAACCATGCATCAACATCGTAACAAGGAGTGGAGTTGCAATGAGAGATGATAAAGGTAAGAATAAAGTAGAAGATACATGGGTAAGAAAGACTGCAAAAAAGGCCCCTAGGTTTAGTATCGAAAAGGAAAAATAAACGTTCATGGGAGTGAAGTGAAGCTTCATGGAAGTTGGGGCTTCAACATCTAGTGCACAACCAAAGTTAATGCCAAAGAAGGACTGTGATAAAGTGTATACTCCAACGTAATAATTAGATCCCAATATTTTGGAGTCATTTTTACAAATCTGCATGAAGTTGTTGAGGAATCAGAGGGTTGTCAAAGGAATCCAGGAGTTGATAGACTCCTGCACTGATAAAAAGGTATCGTGAAGTGATTTACACACAGTGAACAATTTACATCGACATGAGAAGAGAACGGGGAAGGAAATGAGATTAACTGTGCAGATCGGGGAATATGATATGGATCAAGTAATCCTAGATTTAGGATCCGATGCCAACATGCTACCTAAGAAAACTTGGGATTTAATGGGAAGACCAAAGTTGCAATGGTCACCGATACAGTTGAGGATTGCCAACCAACACAAGATCGTCCCTCTGGGAAGGTTATCTAGCATCATAATAGACATCAAAGGAGCCTGAACCATTGCAGAATTCGAAGCGATTGAAATTGTAGATGATAGCAACCCCTATCCGGCGCCGCATGGATTGGATTAGGATTTCAATAATTTAGCGACAATCAATTTGAAGAAGAGATAAATGGTGTTCGAAAAAGACGTTATGAGGGTCATTGTCCTTCTAGACCCCTTGAAAGGACTGTGCTATACAGAGCCTATCCAAGATGAGTATTGCGACGTAGATGTCGACAACATTTATCAGATAAAATATAAGGAGGAAGATTGGATTAATCCCATTGCGAATGGAAAACTGGGTTGGGAATAAGATAATTCTTGTACTTTAGATTTCGAGGAAGAATTAGAAAATTGGCAGAACAGGTTATATGAAATCTCTACCACAAAATCACTTCGCTGCATAACTTTCGAGATATGTGATCTACCTTATTATGATGGGACCGGAAATGTAAGACTGTTTCTTGATGAATATGAAAGAGAAATACCAGAAGAACAGAGGTTGCAAGCTTTGGATATAGCCTTGAGGGCTACACCTTCTAGATGGTGGGGTACTCATAAAAGAAATATAGCAGAGTGGTAGCAGTGTCGAAGATTATTGTGGATCAGGTTTCACTCAATCGACACAAAAATAGAAGTAAAATATGATGGTAAGCTTGATCCTCGGGAGAATATTCATCACTGCACTTTGGTTTGGAAAGAAATTCCAAAACAAGAGTGGGTACATGGGTTTATCCACACACTAGAAACGATTCCTATGAATTGGTATCTTGAAACAGAACTGTGACATGGAACTGCGAACTTGACAACTTTGGTTGAAGGGTTCATAGTAACATTTAGTTTTGAAGATGATCACCTTTGTATAGACCCGAATCTTCAGGTAATCAGAGCCAAGATTTTTTAGAATGAAGCTCCATTAACTTGGTAGCATGATTGGGTTGCACAGTTACAAAATGCATTGGAATGTTATAATATCATTGTCAAAGAACATGAATATCCATGCAATATTGATATACTAGAATCAGAAGGACATCACGAAGTTGTTGGACCAGAACCAGAAATGCCAGATATAAGGTAACCAGTAAAAACATAGAAAGTGAATATTGGGCGAGAGGAAGACTCGAAGTTTGCAATGATTGGAGACTATGGGGATGTAGATACAGTTAGTAAAATCACAGAGCTACTACATGAATACCAAGAGTTATTCCATATAAAGTTTTCATAAATTAATGGCATATTAGGGGACCTAGGAGTTATGAGGATCCCTCTAAAACTTGACGTGAAACCTATGAAGAAAAGACCCTATATGCTGAATCTGAAATACAAGGAAAATGTGAAGGAATAATTAGACAAAATGCTAGCAGCAGGGATCATTGCGCCCGTCGAAGAGTGTGAATGGGTAAGTCCCATGATAGTTCAGGAAAAGAAGACTAAGGGAGAGATCATAACTTGTGTTGACTTGAGAAAACTAAATGATTCATGTGTGCATGACCCCTTCCCTACACCATTTACAGACGAAGTACAATGTAGGAGGTCACAGGGCTTATTCTTTCACAAATGGCTTTTCAGGTTACCATCGGATCAGAAATGCGCCATAACATAGACATAATACAAATTTTGCAATAGAATGGTGCTCATTTCAGTACATGGTGATGCCTTTTGGCTTGAAGAATGTGCCTGGCATATTTTCTAGAGTTGTAGTCGCAACATTTAAGGAGTACATACACAAATTCTTGGAATTTTATTTTGATGATTAAATAGTATTTGGGCTATTAAAGAAGCATATTGTGAGCTTAAGGCTTATGCTAGATACATGTAGGAAACATCGGATTTCACAAAACTTGAAGAAATTTATATTTTGTGTGCCTTGTGGCATACTATTAGGACATATTGTGTGCAAACAAGGTTTCCTAGTGGATCTCGTGAAGGTAGCAGCCATTGTGAACTTGCCAACACCAAAAATAGTGAGACAATTGTGCACGACACTTAGACACACTTGCTATTACCGAAATTTTATAAAGGGTTATGTGCAGATAACTGCACCAATGGAGAAGTTATTGAAGAAAGATGTCACTTTTAAATGGGATGAAGAATGTCAGAAGGGTCTAGATATACTGAAGGAGACGATGGTAACTACACCAATCTTTGTTTTACCATATTGGAATAAGGAATTCCATGTACATGTCAATGCATCTTGCATAACATTGGGTATAGTGAAAGCATATCCAAGAGAAAGCAAAGTTGATCACCCCATAGATTTTGCAAGCAGAAAATTTTCTAAGGAATAAAATAACTATACTACAACAGAAAGAGAAGGGTTAGTTATGTTTTATGCATTACAGAAGTTTAGGCACTACTTGTTGGGGGCACATTTTAAGATGTTCATTGATCACTCTACATTGAAATATTTGGTGAATAAACCTGTTTTAGGAGGAAAAATCTGTCGATGGTTTTTGTTGTTCCAGGAGTATGATTTTGAGATTATTGTCAAGCAAGGCAGATTGAATGTCCAGCCTGATCATTTGTTGAGATGGGAGACAGGAGAAGAACCCACCAGTATCAAAGATAACTTTCCCGATGCGCAGTTGTTCACAATCAGGGTCGCGGATATTATTCAGTTTTTGGCCACAAGAATGGCGCCCAGGGAGTACATTACACAGCAGAAGAAGGAGTTGGTGGTAAAAGCAGTTGATTTCACGTTGATTGAAAAGCACTTGTACAAAATGGGATGAGATGAAATACTGCGAAAGTCTCAAAACATAAAAGGCAGAGTATTCTAGCAAAAGCTCATGGAGGAGTCGCGGGTGGACATTATGCAGGAAAGACCATTGCGCATAAAATCTTGAGAGTTGGGTTATGGTGGTCCATAGTATATAAGGATGAAAAGAGTTTTATCGAGCATGTGATATATGTGAAATAACATGAAGGCCATCTAGAAGAGACGAAATTCCATTAAATCCATAGGTAACGTTGCAAGCATTTGACAAATGGGCTTTTGACTTTGTTGGACCTATTAACCCACCACGAAAGAAGACTGGCACAAGATACATAATCACTACAACTGATTATTTGACGAGGTGGGTCGAGGGACAACCAGTGAAGGATTGCAGCGCAAAAACTGCAGGGAAGTTTATTTTTTAATACATTATGTCCAAATTTGGGTTTTTGAAGATATTAATGAGTGACCGAGGCTCAAATTTATTGAATCATACTATTGAGGCGTTGAATAAAGAGTTTCAAGTACACCATCAGAAAAGTACCCCATATCACCCTTAAGCAAACGAGACAGTCGAAGCTTTCAATAAAATTCTGGAGAATACACTCACAAAAGTGTGCAATGTGAACACAAATGATTGGGATCTAAGGATTCCAGCAGTGTTGTGGGCATATAGGACAACATGCAAGAAATTGACAGGCCATACACCTTTTAGGTTAGTATATGCACAAGAAGCATTCATGCCTATGGAGTACATTGTGCCCAGTTTAATAATTACAACTTTCACAAGCATGGAAGATTCCGATATAATGGAGGAGAGGATGGAAAAATTGCTTTCCTTGGAAGAGGACAGGTTTATAGTAGGTTTTCATCAAAAAGTACAAAAAGTAAGGGAGAAAGCTTGGCATGATAGGCACGTCAAGAAAAACACATTCCGAAAAGGAGATCTTGTAATCTTATACAATAGCAAATTCACAAAGCTCGCAGGTCAAATTAAGACACATTGGTTAGGACTGTATGTCATCATACATGTCTCTGATGGTGGCACAGTTTAGATCGCGAAGTTAAATGATCAATTGATTCCAGGACAAGTGAATGGTAGCATATTGAAGGTATACAAGGACGACTTTGCTCGTGGAACTTCGCACTGAAAGATGAAAGGAGAAGAGTCTTAGTGTCACCTGTAGTTAAAAGTGGGCACTGGACTATGAACTACTCTACAAAAGGGGACTTGGCCGAAGAAGGCTACTGCACGATATTCAGGGGTATGTCAAAGTCAGAAAGAACTATGCCAAAGGAGGATTGCTGCATGATATTCAGAAGTATGTCGAAGTCCGAAAGAACTGCGAAGAAGGTTAGATTATTGTGAGATTATCGAAGATAATCAAAAAAATATGTGATCCGAATGGAAAATGGCATCAATCCATGGTATTCATCCACCCATGTTATTCATCCACCCATGGTATTGTAAGTGGCATCCACCCATGGTATTTATCCACCAATGGTATTGTAAGTGACATACACCCATGGTATTTATCCACCAATGGTATTGTAAGTGACATACACCCATGGTATTTGCCCATGGTATTGTGACATCCACCCATGGTATTCATTCACCCATGGAATTTACCTGTGGTATTGTAACCGAAAAAGGCTATAAGTAACAAGTCGCATTTTGTAAAAGGACAGATTGTCCACCACAATGTAGCTTTTACAGTTATTCTTTGTTTTAATAAAAAGTTTCTTTGTGCTTTTTTTTATTGGGTGTTCTCCTCCCTTCTTCTAGCATTTTAGTTTTTTATATCTAGGGAGCCTCTTCCCCTAAGATCCAATTTCAATCTTTTAGACCTTGGGGGCCTCCCCCCAACATCCGGATCAATGGTATTAGAGTCAGGTTATGATTCCATGGGAAAGAGGGTTTGATGCATATTTCAATTTCAAAATTTTGCAACAATATTCAACAAACTTGAGGAACATGCTACATCCTCCATAGAGCATTTTTTGGGCCAAGCGGGAACAATTTTTCTTTTTTCATTTTTTTGCAAGAATGTTTCAATGGGCGGTGAGTTTTCAGATCATATATGAAATTGTTGGTGAAAATTTACAAAAAAATATAATAAACCTAGATTCCTTGCAAAAAAAGTACTCAAATTGAAAAAAAAATCGACCGAATTGAAGTCTAGTTGAGGGAGATATTGTTGATTTAAAATCATCTATGTTGTAGAATTTTTTCTGACAACGACTCTCCTATCATTTTTTGCATTTTTTGTGTAGAATTTCATAACAATGATTGCAGATATGAGCTCCTCCTGAAAAATCACCAAATTTAAAAAAAAAAAAGGGTTGAATTGGAGTTCGGATGTGGGAGATCACTAATTTAAAATCAGCTATTTTTTCACAAATTTTGTGACGGCGAAATAGTTGCAGCACAAATATGAGATTCCAAAGTGTCTAGATAAAGTTTTCCAACACATGGGAAGATGAAAAATGGTCATTTTATTTCCAAAAACAAGTTATAATAAATATTTTGAATTATATTGACCGAGTTATGTCCATTTTAATTTTGGAACAGGATCCAGAGCGGGTTCCCTTTGGAACATGTCCTCACACCTTGCTTTAGTAAGCACCTGCTTCACATTCATCATTTTTAGTAAAGCAGCATCCGGCTTGGGTTCTTTGGAGATGCGCCCTCCCACCCCAGGCTATGTAGGCACATGCTACTTCATCAACTATCAACATCACGGTCATGGGTCAACCGCACAAAATCCTTCTCATCGAAGTCCATTTCCTAGGCCGCACACTGTTAGTATCACAGTTGGTCACAAGCATTACAGGGTATCTCTATCCTCAGACCTTCATTTGTCATGGTTATGGTTCATCCACAAACCCACACTTGATCAAAGTCCATTTGCTAGGCCGCACACTGTCAGTATCATAGTTGGTCACAAGCATTACAGAGTATATCTATCCTCGGATCTTCGTTCATCATGGTTATGGGTAATCCACAAACGCACACTTCATCGAAGTCCACTTACTAGTTCGCACACTATCCATATCATAGTTGGTCACAAGCATTACAGGGTATCTCTATCCTCGAATCTTCGTTCATCATGGTTACGGATTAACCACATAAAACCCTTCTCTTCAGTGGCTCTTCATATTCAACAAAGGCTTTGTAGGAGGGAACTTCATGCAATGGGAACCATTGCTTCTTAAGGAGGGAGGAATGCTCCGAATGGAAAATGGCATCAACCCATGGTATTCATCCACCCATGAAATTGACGCATGGTATTGTAAGTGGCATCCACCCATGGTATTTATCCAATGATGGTATTGTAAGTGCCATCCACCCATGGCATTCATTCACCCATGGTATTTTCCATGGTATTGTGACATCCACCCATGGTATTCATTCACCCATGGAATTTACCTGTGGTATTGTAATCGAAAAAGGCTATAAGTAAAAAGTCACATTTTGTAAAAGGACAGATTGTCCACCACAATGTAGCTTTTACAGTTATTCTCCATTTTAATAAAAAGTTTCTTTGTGGTTTTGTTTATTATGTGTTCTCCTCTTTTCTTAAGGCATTTCAGTTTTTAGATCTAGGGAGCCTCTTCCCCTAAGATCCATTTCAATCTTTTAGATCTTGGGGGCCTCCCCCCAAGATCCGAATCAATATGACCGTTGGAAGGAAAAAGTTGTCGTTAAAAGGAGCAGGAGAAACACATTTATGAAGCACAGATAGTTGGATCTAGAACCATACCTACATTAAATGAACAAGATCTAAGCTAATCATGAGGTTCAAAATTCAAATTCGCTATAAAAGATATGTCTCGCTCCACATTTTACACTTTTCTATTTAGAGAATTCAGTTTGAGAATTTGCAATCAAGAGTGAGCAAGTGTATGTCTAAGAGAAGCTTTGAAGAAATTGCTCAAGAATTTGCAGAAAAAGGGCTAGCAGGAGTCATGTAAGCCCATGTTAGTCACTTTGGAGCACCGAATGTACCCCTATCCCCAAGGTGTGTGAGGTCGCTAGGAAAACAAGTAGTTACAAAAGAACAACCCAAGAAAAGAATTGAAAATAGGCTAGTTGAAGCCTCTAGAGTATAGCTAAGAACATCCCCAAGGAAGAAGACAACAAAAGAGCAACGAACAAAGACCAAGCAAGATAAGAAATCTAACGAGAAGGTAAAAAAGATAGTACAACAGGAAGAACCAGAGGAAATCCACGACAGCGAGGAGGAAGCCGAGATGCCCTAGATGGAGACAAAGGGCGCAAAAATTCCCTCTATGTTGCCACCATATTTGCCACCAAGGAAACTGGGTTCCAAGTTAGTTAAGGACCTGAAAGACACAAAGTTCAGCACTTTCACACCGCTGCTTCCAGAAAAAGTACCATTTGAAGGCGAAGTGTTCAGAAAATCCCGCACTTAAAAATGGAGGATTGGGACTTTATGACGTAAGTAAATATTCACAGTTCTAGCCAAGAAAGTATCTACACCAAGTCTATTATCCAAGTTACAAGGTTGGAACCGCACCAGTGGGTTGCAAGATTGCAAAGATCAGGCTTGCTAAACATGATATACGTGCCACACTTCGGTAGAAGCACATCCAACATAGCCTGTGTTCAATAGTTACTGGTATTGGTGCATGACGGATGCCTCTGGTTGGGGAAGAGGATCCTGATTGACGAGATGTTGATAAGAAGAATTACTGGACTACCCTACCAAGGGAAGGACCCCACTAAAGAGTTCGTTGACAAAAAGCAAGACAAGGCAATGACATAGAACATGAAGGATAAGTTTAGGATTATCAAGAAGTCACGCGGTTACGATATCATCTCTATCAATTACCGAGGGGTGTGCTTCATTGCACACATTCTAGCAAGAAAAATAATGAGGAAATGCAGAGTAAATGATGTCCCTGAAGTCGTGGTTTCTTTGGCTGTGCAGTGTAATGCTAGGGTTCAGTTCAACTGGGTCAGGTACTTATGCAAGGAATTTTTGGAAGATTGTCTTGAGGCACAGGAGGAAGGAAAAAAATTTCATTATGGGTGGTTGATTTTGATCATCACGCTGTTAGCATGGAAGGAGTCAAAGGAATCACAATTTCCACTAGTCGAAGCAGATGTATGTGAAGCCACACAGTATGCCTCACTATGGCATACCAAGGAGTTGTTGCACATGCAAGAGAACAAAATTTCCTTTGTGCTATTAGACATGGATTTTTCACATGGTGGTGAACCAGTATCCTAGGTTATCACCTAGATTGTATGAGTAGTATCGCAACATCGCAACATTCAAGGAATATTTTCACATAGTATACATCAAGGCTCAGAAGGACCCAATGAAGACATGGCACCCTCTACCATATTTTTTCGTTGAAAACGACCTGCTCAAAATAATACAACAATAATAATTGTAACAAGTATCGGGGTTTAGGTTCATTGTTTTGTTGAGTCCATTGTATGTGGACCATGGTTTTTGTAGCAATGTAATGTATTTATGGACATGTAATGTTTTGTCGAAGAAAAATCATTAGATCACATAATAGGGAGAGCACAAGTGATCGAGTCCTTTGTTCTGTGTTTTGGGTCTAACGAAAGGCTCCACAGCTAAGTGCATCAAGGACTTGGAAGATTTTGTGGCTGAGTGTGCAGACCACCTGCAGCTGGGTGCACAGGTAGATAAGTTGTATGTACTAAAAGATCTATCTTAATAAAGAAGAAGAAGTTTTGGCGAAGACTTTTGTATTTGTATCTGTTATTTGTGTTCTATCTATTTATGCGAAGTAATTGCAAATAATTGATATGTTAGCGCAACTGTTATTGTTCTGTAATGTGTTTATATTAAAATGAATGTGACAAAGTCTGTAGTTAGAATACACTGCGCAGTAATGTTGTGAATTTTATTTAAAATATGATTAAAGTACATAAAAGCGAAGTTAAGAGCCACTTTGCACAGTCCCTCGAGGTTGCAAAAACCTGGTTTTGCAATCACCCATAACCACCTCAGTTAAGACTTTGACTTGCTTGCAAGTCGTTGCCGAAAGGGCCGATGTCTAAGGATTTTGTTGGTGTGAAGTACAAGACGAACCTGGGTCAAAGCCCAACCAAGCCAACAAATGGTTCTGTTGCCAATAGAAGATAGTCCCTATGGGAAGGTTACCTAGCATCATAGTAGACATCAAAGGAGTCTAAACCATTGCAGACTTCAAAGTGATTGAAATTTTAGATGATAGCAAGCCCAATCTGGCACTGCTTGGATTCGATTGGGTTTTCGATAATTTCGTGGCAATCAATTTGAAGAAGAGACAAATGATGTTCGAAAAAGACGATATGAGGTTCATTGTCCCTCTAGACCCCTTAGAAGAAGTGCATTATGCAGAGCCTATCCGGGATGAGTACTATGACACAGATGTCAACAACATTTATTAGATAACAAATAAGGAGGAAGATCAGATTAATCCCACTACAGATGGCAAACTGGGCTGGGAATATGATAGTTCTTGTACTTCGGGTTCCGAGGAAGAACTAGAAAATTGGCAAAACAGGTTATATGAAGTCTCTACCACAAAATCACTTCACTTCATAACTTCTGAGGTATGTGATCTGCCTTATTATGATGGGATTGGATATGTAACCTATTTTCTTGATGAATATGAAAGAGAAATACCGTAAGAACAAAGGTTGCAAGCTTTGGATATAGTCCTGAGGGCTATACCTACTAGATGGTGGGGTACTCATAAAAGAAATATAGTAGATTGACAGCAGTGTCAAAGATTAATGTGGATTATTTAGTTTCCTCAAGTCAATAGAAATTCTAATCTCTCCCTTATTCTTCTTTTCCTAAACTATCATGGGATTTACCCATTCAGACTCTTCGACAGGATCGATGATCCCTGATGCTATCATTTTGTATAATTCTTCCTTCACCTTTTCCTTGTAATTCAGATTAACCTTATAGGGTCTTTGCTTCATAGGCTTCGCATTAGGTTTCAGAGGGATCCTCATAACTCCTAGGTCCCCTAATATGCCCTTCATTTCTAAGTGCACGGAGGCCTTGAAAGAGTATGCAGCTGAGTGCACAAACAACCTGCAATTGGGTGCGAAGGTTGAGAAGTTGTATGTACTTAAAGATCTATCTTAATAAAGAAGAGGAGGTTTTGGCAAAGTCTTTTGTATCTGTATCTGTTATTTGTGTTCTATCTGTTTATGTAAAGTAATTGCGAGTAATTGGTATGTTAACGCAATTGTTATTGTTTTGTAATGTGTTTATATTAAAATGAATGTGACAAAGTCTGTAGTTAGAATACACTACGCAGTGATGTTGTGAATGTTAGAAAGAAGATTAAATTATAAAAAAGCGAAGTTAAGAGCCACTCCGCGCAGTCCCTCAAGGTTGTAGAAACCTGGTTCTGCAATCACCCATGGCCACCTCGAGGGAGATTCTGATCTGATTGCAGGTCATTTCCGAAAGGGCCAGTGTTTGAGGGTTTTGTTGGTGCAAAGTACAAGCCGAACCTAGGTGATGCCTAATCGAGCCAACAATCCTTAAGTTAGTTACTTGCCTCGAGCTGGGGATTTTGGTTTACCATTCCATAGTACCGTATCATTTTCATTGATATAATAATTTCATTATGGTGCACCCTTCCTTAGGTAGAGGCACCACAATAGGAGAAGGCAAGCCAACGTGTTAGGATTCGGCATGGAGGAAGTCAGCCCTAGCCACGTCCAACTCGAGGTTGGGGCTGTAAATCGATGTCTGGTCTTATTCATGAAGCAGCTCAGGTTTGTCATATTGGCACTTAGCCTCATATTCTCCATCTCATCTCTGGATGGGATGCACAATTGAATCAACAAGAAGCACGTGAAGACTTGGATGTGAAGGAATGGAGAGAATTGGTGCCCGACCCTGGTTATTCCATAGGTCAGTCCTCTTAGTACAAACAGTTTATCTATCTCTATTGGCTGATGAAGAATATAGTGGTAAGAGCCCTGATGACTCCCACAGTTGGTCCATCTAAGTCTGATCCCGAACTTCAAGAAATTCATAAGGAATTCTAGCTTATACAATTCCAGATTCAACAACAGAATGCCCACCTCAATCGCATATAAAAGCATATTCCATGTCTCCCTTAGACAAAATTACTTGGTTCGAGTGTGAAAGATCCAACACCTATGGACTCTTCTAATGATTAGTAGTATGTCATGCATGGTGTAATTTTCAATTTTTGTTCTTAATAAATGTAGGCTTTGCATATTTTGATATTATATCTTAGATATCTAGATACTAGGAGAATTAAGAATACTCAAACATATATAGCTATGCTAGACAGTCTCAAACTATTCTGCTTTTCAATGGCTTATAATGAGGTAAGGTGGCCAACAAATATGATTTCCTAATAGGCAGAATGAGGTCACCTCACCATCTAATTATGAATATTATCTCCTCTTTATTATGGATGTAATGTACTTTTTTGATAAATGTATAAAAAAAGTCCTATCAAATTTAAAAAAAAATAAAACTCTTTCACATATAAAACCAAAAGCTACCTCAATATATATATAGCTAATTAATTAATAATAAAAATCATAATTAAAAATTACACATCTTAGCATTTTATTATTTATTTTTAAATTTAAAATCATACAACATAGTTAACCAGTTTTGGTACAACTTTTGGTACAACTTGGCACCCATATTTTTTTGTGTACACTTCACATAACAACACTCCTTTTCCAATATAAACTTTAATCCTTGCAACCTACCTTATTGAATAAAGAAATCTGCATATAAAAATTCTTGCGATTAAAATTATTAAATAAAGATGCTTACTTTGTTTGTTTAACGAGTAAAAACAAATTTTTCCCTTTAAAAATTGTGGACAGTGACAGCGTTGAAACCCTCACCAAAGAAGAAGGCACGATTAATTATTAAAAAAAAAAAAACCTGCACTATTTAAATCAACCGCGAGCGAATCAAGGTTCATTGCGTTGGCCCAAAAGTTGCAAACAAAATAATTGTTGTAACTGTTTCATTGGTTTCTTTTCTTTGTGAGGGTTAACTTCGATCAAAAACGGCACTAATGTGGGGGTATTGTTTAACTATTTTATTTTTTTGGGTTTTTTTTGGAATTTGGTAAAACAAATTTGGATAAAATGTGAATTTTTTTAAACAATTTTGAAATGCAGGTATAAATTTAATATTTTGAATAATAATTTAAATAATTTAAAATTTAAGATTTTCTTAAATTTTTATAATGATTGGTAAAAAAGTTTAAATTTAAAAAACAATTTGAATATAAGTTAGCTTTGATGATGATGATGATGATGATGATGATGGTGGTTAACGTCCACTGAGACCAAATTGGTCTATCGGACCTACAATTTTCTTAATTTTTACTTGTCTGGCTCCTCGTCTTTCTTGGCAAGATTGGTGTTGTAGCTTTCTTTCTTTTCTCTACCGTCTTCCAACTTCCTTTGTCTTGCATCTCCTTCATCTCTTCTGGTTCTTGGGACATTGGTGTCTTAGCTTCGCGATCTATAGTTGGAGAAGTTTGGTTTAGGAGATCTGCTTTGCTGTTGAATGAAGATTTATTTTCTGCGGTATTCAGATCCTCATAACTGTTGATTTGTTGGGATGGGCTTTCTCCTTGCTTGCTTTGAGAGTTGTTTCCTTCTTCCTTGATTTCTTGTGACTCAGAGTTTTCTCTAGAATATTCTTCTTTGATGACAGTGTAGTTTTCTTTTTGTGCTCCTTCCCAACATGTAGATCTGTGGTGGTTTTTTCTAACAAAATTTTTCTCAGAGGCTTTTGGGCAATTTTTGGCTAGATGCCCAGTCTCAAAGCACGATCGACATCTGAAGAGGACACTTTCATAATCAAGCTTCTGGTTCCACACATAGTCTTTACTTGTTAGGTTTATTTCAGCTGGGAATCCTGCGCTGAAATCCATTTCCACACAAATGCGTGCATAGGTGGTTCTGGCATATCCCTTTGTTTCTGGGCACCTGCAGTAAAATTTCCCAATTGCATTTCCGAGTATGTTTTAAAATTGCTTCTGTTTAGCTAAAGATCATTTTTCTAAGATGTAAGGAAATAAGTTAATAGCCAAGACCCAAAGGCATGTGGCAGTGGTGAAAGTCTGGACCATTACGAACCACGAGTGAGTAGGGTAATAGTTGCAGCTGGTAATGTATCATCACCACTACTTATTTGACAACCGAATTATGATAAGTTCCTGCTATTTAAAAAAACAAAGTAATAGTCCACTAGCAATAGTATAAACAGTGATAGGGTGCACTCTAAAGTCACTTCGGTGCACTGGCAATAGTATAAACATTGATAGGGTGCACTCTTAAGTCACTTAGGGTGCACTGTTAAGTCACTCCATTATGTGAAGGTCACTTGTTTAAAACTCTTTGGGCAAAAAATCAGTCATTGAGTCTAGAGGTTCATTCTACAGCCCACTATGATGTGTAACGTTGTCCTTCTATCATCAAAGTTGAAATAACTATACAAAACATTTAAATAATGTCCACTCATAATAAAATTTGCACGTGAAGAAATTGGATCCCTCTCTACTCATGTTAATGTTAATGTTAATATTAGATACATGTGAAGAAATTGTATCCCTCTAGGCTCATGTTAATATTTAATACTTATTTAATATGAATATATATTGATATTAAAGACTGGTGTGACTAAAATATTAAATGTCCGTAATAATTTCTCAAACCAAAAATTAAGCTCGTAATCATCTCTTGATAAACACCTCAAGAAATTTTGATAACGCCTAGTATAATTTTAATAACTTAAATTATTCTCAAGCCAAAACTTAAACTTCGTGATCTCTAAATAATAATAATAAAACCTACTCTACAAAAAGAAAAAGAAAGTAACGTTAAACAACCTAGCCTTGATATATACCTTTGGTGATGGGTAGCTGATTTCAGCTGACAGTGTTGTCGCTATCTCTGCCGGTATTCAAAGAGAGCCTGCATGGTCATCTCGTGAAGTTGGCAATTCGCAAATATAGTAAAAGATTCACATGACAGACTCCGCTTTCGTTCATCCTCTCTTCTGACTCTGGGCGAATCCAAACTGTAATGTTTTCACTATGCACAAATATCCCTGGCCCATCAAATATCCCTGGCCCATCAGTCACGGATGCCCATTCCACCAATTACAAGTTTAACCTGTGAGCCGTGCATGCACTTGGGACGTGGGCTGTACGAAATAATCCTGACCGGGACCCCTCTGTGCGACATTGTTTGTCTAACATAGCCCGCATATTTGAGATGAGACACCTTCTGCAGAAAAAGGCCCTCTGATAAATAAACATTTCCGTCCCCAATGACCCACATCCACTACATCTCCTTTTGCGCGAATATCTATAATAGTGATTGCATGTGAAACATCGGAAATTGTTCTGAACAATTTCAGGTTCAGGACCGGAAATTACAGCAGTGAAGCACCTCAACTCTTCTATTTATACTTTGGTATCTCTTCTTCATTTGTATACCCATCCAGGGATCTGAGTGTAGTGCTAAGTGGGCAACTGTTGTTGTGTAATTTCACTTTTTCTCAGAGCTGACATCGTTTCAAATTAAGCAGCCTGCAATTATCAAGATAACAGAAAGATAGTATGGCCCCAAAATTGCTGCAACTGCAAACTTTCTTGGCACTCACTGCAGCTATTGTGCTCTGGATACCTTCGTATGATATATTGGTAAATGACCATTCTGAAATTTCAATATGTGTATGTATTTATATTAATGTATTATGGTAGGTTCGCCATTAATTCACTGGATTGAGAAATATTTCAGGTATTGGCCGATCCTTCTGGGCGCATATTGTATCACTGGCAACCTGCAGAGGTAAATATTAATTAAGGTGCTGTTTAATTAGACGAAATGGTTTTTTCCTTAAAAATCTGGTAATATAATTGTAGTGAGATTATGATCTGTTGTTAAAATGTATTTGAATGTATAAATAACTTAAACAAATATATAAATTAAACAATTTAGACTTATCACATATGAAAAATATATACCTTATTTTGAATAAAATTATCAACGATACATAAATAATTAATATTAACTGGACTGTATTTGCAATTATTTGATATGGTTATTGCCCATAATTTCCTCCTTACTTGAATTCATTTTGCTTGTGATTGAAATTAGCCAATTAGTGGAGGAAATAGCAATAATGGCAGTCCAAAGAAGCAGCAGCCACCTCCACCCTATGGGGCTCAGTCACCCTCTAGTAGCTCCGGGACTCTTCATTCTTCTGGTGGGTAGGAACCAATGAAATTTCATCTTAACTTTATGTTTATGCAGTTTGCTAATTGCTCTGGACATTCATCATAGTTTGGTATAACATATTGCTTTTTTTGGTTGGTCAGATTGCGGGCCTGCATGCTCCAAGAGGTGTTCGGCTACCCACCATTTGAATGCGTGCATGTATTTCTGTGAATATTGCTGTGCCAGATGCCTGTGTGTTCCACCAGGGACTTATGGCAATAAACAGTCCTGCCCTTGCTACAACAACATGACGACCAAGGAAGGCAAACCCAAGTGTCCTTAAATTGAGATTTGTTATGGAAAGCGATAATAACTATGACTAAGTTGTAATTTCTACTTATCATTAATAATACACTATCGTCCACCATGGGGGAAAGAAATGTATGTGCATTCATCCTTATTTTCAAAATCATGGCAAGTGTCAAAAGTAAATGATGTCTATACATCTTGTGAATAATAAATTGATCAATAGCAACTCTAAAGATCTTTTAATAACTTTAGTGGATCAATCACAGCTCTAAAGATCTTTAAGTAACTTTAGTGCAATAATAACTTAATCAGCAGCAACTTTAAAGATCTTTCCATAACTTTAGTGGAATAATAATTTATTGAGCAGCAACTTTAAAGATCTTTACATAACTTTAGTGGAATAATAATTTATTGAGTAACAATTTTAAAGATCTTTCCATAACTTTAGTGGAATAATAATTTATTGAATAGCAATTTTAAAGATCTACTTTAATGGAATAATAACTTGATGAGTAGCAATTTGAGCAACTTTAAAGATATTTCACTCTTTACTGTAATACAAATTTGATGAATAATAATTTTAATAATCTTTACATATCTTTAATTTGAATATCGATGTGTGTAAATGCACTTTGTTTTTCAAGCAATCAAATCATGTGAAACGTAGGCTTTGTTTTTTGGTTTTTATGGATCCTATGCTGAAACATCAGGAACTATGGGAATAGGATATCTTCCTCCTCCTTTAATGGGCCTATACTGGATCTTCTTATGTATCCTGCTCTTTATATTATTTTAATATAGAAAATCTAGATTTTTCTTCTGAGAAGGTTCATGGGGTATTTTGAATGGTGCCACTTCACTAGGTGTAGAATAGGGGTTGGTTTATTTTTTAGTCACACTCATTTCATATATGTTAAATTCACAGTTAGGAGAGGGGCAAATATAAGCTATGAATTTTGTGGTATTCACTGGAGTTTGTTAGGAAAAAAGGTTTTTCACTACTTTAAATAATGGTGGATTTAAAACTGGTAATAGATTAGATAATCTGTAAGATTACAAACATTAGGGAGGTTGCAACCTCTTCTGAGCATGTGACATTCAGTGACATTCTTTGCAAACTCAACACTAAAGCCAATGGGTTATGAAAGGAAGCAATGGCCCTCTTTATTGGCTTTATCGGTCTATATGAATATGGGGATGGAGAGGAGATTGAATCCATGGAGACCAATCTTTCTCTCTAAGTGATAAGGTTTATGTGATGCAAGAATACAAGAATTGATAAGGTGCGTCACCTGAGTTTGATGCTATGGTTTTCTCTAGATGTTAGATGACACAGTTTCAAGAAATATGTTCCAATAAGTACATTTTTGGGGTACATTGACAGTCAAATATAATGACAACAAAATGTATATAATTTTTTCCTTTGGAAAAAATTATAATATTATTTTTGTATATAAAAATAACAAATCAAAGAAACTTATATTCTTATTTATATTGTAAAATAATAATTTATAAATATAAATATTTTTTTATTTGTCAAGTTGTCTGTGATCCTCTAGGCTTGATTGTGGCTTGAGGAGATGCGACCCAGGGGCATCTAATCCGTCAAAGTCACCTGGGGATCACACCTATCTTATCATGACCCTATCCTTGTGGTACTCTTTCAACCACATATAGCGGGTGCAACACCACTAGACTTTTTATTTTCACCAATACTCAAGTATATGGAATATGCCTAACCAAATACTTAGCCAATTATTATCTTCAAGTGTTATTATCACAGCGGAAATAAGCTCTTAAATTAACCATATCATTAATATAAATGCACAACGGAAAACATCAACACATCAATATATGTGGGAGGGGAAACTCCCATATGTTAAAGTCTGCCAAATACCAATATATAAAATTATGTAATTCAATTGTACATAAATACAAGATACAATGTGTTGTCGTCAATGCCTCGGCCTGTACTTTACTTTCACAATTCGTGCTTGTAAAATTCCCAAGTCATGCCCTTGGGCACACCTCACCCAGTCAACCGAAACACTCAGCACTTCGTGCCCACCCATTCATCGCACTGTGGCTATTGTGCCCTCAACCTTCCTATCATAGTTCTTCTCGCACCTTCAAAGTTTGGCACCTAACCACACAACTTCGTTCATCGTTCACATAGTACTATTGTTTGTACCTTTGTTTAGTTGTGGCACGACGTGTTGGCCCACCCGCAGGTCTGTCGTAGCGACCTCGGGTCACCTACGCCCAACACTACGCCTATACTCGAACTTTCGTCAGTGTGCAACACGGTACTCTGCCCAAGACTATTGTCGGGTCTGTCAATTCAGCCTTGCCACAACTCGATTTTTCGACCTATGCCTCTCAGCTCACCTGAAACTAGAAAGCCGAAATTCTTGCTTTCGACTAACTTTGGCCTTCACCCTCCTGTAGTTCCACTTGTTGACTCGGCCCTTCTATCTCTTTCATTTTTTTTGTTCGTTGTATGTATTGTGGTCGAGTTCGATGATCCTCCAAGTGACATCATACTCCTCAATATATATACCCCACACAACCATGGTAATACCAACCGTCGTGTCTCTTTGGCCATACCAAAGGTCGGCCCAATGCAAGTTCGCACGTTAGCCTACACTTATACATATGTCGACCCCTACTCAAATATAACATGTTGTTGCCCTCCATCGCATTGTCATCTGAGTCGGCTTATGCCACCCACTCGCCCAAATCGTCGGTCTGCACACTCTCTCGATCGTTGGTTGCTCGCGTGTTACCCATATCAAGTGTGGGTGTGCCCAACTGATAACTATGTCGCCTTTCCCATGGGCACCTCACCTAGGCATGCGCCTGCTTGAGCACCCAACTCGAGTCGCTCGGTGCACCCGTCGCACACTCTGATCGCACTTCTCATTGCACAACTCATCATCAAGGTAGGCACTCGCCCAATGCGGGGTGCCCATCATCGCATATAACCCAACATCCACCTCTGAGTCACCGTTAACTGAACATACTAACCCGAGTCGCCTTTAACCGAATGTGGGCGCCCGTTGCACTTCCATCACGGTCGTACGCCTTTAACTAGGATCTTCGGTTTTTCAACTCTCTCAAGCGCTCACCAACTCAAGGCCATGATATCCTCCACCACTATGAAAATGTTGTTGTCCTCAACAACACCATCTCAGTGGCCTCCATCACTAATACATATCTATATATGTGGGCACCCAAATAGCTCCACCCATGGCCTGCTCCATGCTCCAATATCATCAAACTCTGTAAGAAAATCATCTGACTAATCCCCCTATGATGGTGATTAGTTGGGGACCTAATCCAACTATAACATCACCTCTAGAAGAACTCATGCTCCTCACATACTGATGACTGTCTTCACATCCTGTTGTCAATTGTGTCCATCTTGCCCAAATGCCTGTTCATAAGTTATAGAGAGGACTCATTTCCATGAGTAGAAGACAATGAGCCTCATCCCATGTCAGTCTATAAAGAGGGAGGGGATGGGAAATCCAATGGCTCTCCATCATCCTTCTCTAACAGCTCAATCCATCTATCTGGATCTTACTCTTCCAGCCTCTGCATGTATGCTTCCCTACTCTCTTCCTGAGTCTTTGGTCTAGCATCCTTGCTTCTTTCCACTGCCTCTAGTATGCCTATCAAATCTAGGGTACTATCAGACAATGCTCTCATAACCTATGACTGCTCCATGAGTTTTGTCTATGTAGTGGAAAACCTATCATAGATTTCTTCATCCCGCTTGATGTCCTCCAGATTCATCACTGTCAATTTACGCCCTGTTGTCATAGCTGCGATGATAGGTACCCCCAAAGGTTCATCATCTTGTTTGTCATGAATGTGCAGCTTCTTCATATGTGGCACCATCATAGCCTCATACTATTTCAAAAATTCCATACCAAATACTGCTTAATATTCATTCATCCTCACAATTATGAATTCGATCTTCCTAGACCACACACCAATGTTCACATCCACATTCTCTGTCATGCCGATGACTTTTTTTGGTGGAGAGTTTGCTACTTTAAGACATGCTTGTGTTGTTGAGAACTTCAAACCAACTTTCCTCCTAGCTTTCTCCCTAAGGAAGTTATCCATTGCACCAATGTCCACCATAGTGAGTAAGGTGCCTTGCCAACCTTCATGCTAACATACTTCAATTTGTTCCTCTCAAGATCACATCTTGGGATAGCCTCTATGGCTACTGCAACTCCCAAAATCTACATCACCCCAACCACTGGTTCCTCCTTTTTCTTCTTTGCATCAGTTGGTGTTGTTGCTGCCACCATCAGTCTAGAAGGACAATTTTTCACTGTGTGGTTCTCTCCACACAACCAACATTTTAGAGGCTTCCCCATCTTCGACTTGTTATTCAATCTCGAATGCTCCTCTTTTATAGTCATCTCCTTTGGTTTGTCAAACTTCTTCTTTCTCTCTTCAGTCCCTTCATCATAAGTTCTATCGGCTTATCAACTGCAGGAAATGCTTCTTCTAGAGTTTTGATCTTTTGCCTCTTCACCTCATTGTGTGCCCAAGGTTTCAATCCTATAATGAAGTTAAGGACCTTGTCTTTCTCCACCATATCAGTTAGTTCCAAGATCGCACTCGAAAATTCCCGTTGATATGCTTGTAGATTCCATGTCTACTTAATATACTTAATCTTTGTCCTTGCATCCCAAGTCTCATCTTATGGGCTAAAATGAGTCTGCAAAGCCTTTTTCATATCATCCAAAGTAGAGATGTCATCAACATCACCATTGAAAATCTAATGTAACTTCCGTCTCTGCCACATCTTAGCATCCTTAGTGAGGAATTGAGCAGCTACCTTGACCCTAACTTCATCATTAGGAATCCCCAAGCACTCGAAGTACTGCTCCAATTCCCATAAGAAATTTCCAAGTGCTTTGGCACTCCTCATCCCATCATGAGAATCAGGTTCCTTGACTTTCACATGAGTATTCCCTCCAATTTGTCCCTTCCCAACTGCTTTCTTCAAAACGACTATCTCATTTTGAGCATAGTCAAGACTTTTCTGCAACTTCAAGATTTCATCCAAACCTTGATCTCTTGCAGCTCCAATGTTCTTGAATTCCTTCTATGTTTGATTATACTTCCATTCAGTATAATTGAATCAAGCCTTGAGGTTATCATATGCCTCTTCCAACTTCATGAACCCTTCTTGAATTTCAACATTCTCAACCTTCAACAAAGCCATCTCCGAAGAAAGTTCCTTGATTCGGTCCAATACCCTTTCCATGAAAAATGTTTCAGGATTAACATTGCAATCCCCTATTGCCTGAGGTTCTTCCGCGTTGTCCGCCATCTGTTTTTCTTGTGATATTGTTAAGGCCATGCATCAATTCACTCAAATTTGACCCTATAAATTTCTCCTCACGAACTTTCAAAATCAAGCTTCAATACTAACCTATAACCCTTCTTGTCATATCTCTACTTCACAACTTCAATCAAATCCCTGCGGAAAGTGGCCTCTCATACCAACTGTCATGACCCTGTCCCTGTGGTACTCTTTCAACCACGTATAGTGGGTGCAACACCACTATACTCTTTCTTTTCACCAATACTCAAGTATATGGAATATGTCTAACCAAACACTTAGCCAATTATTATCTTCAAGCGTTATTATCACAATGGAAATAAACTCTTCAATTAACCATATCATCAATATAAATGCATAGAAAAAAAAATCAACACATCATTACATGTGGAAGGGGCAACTCCCATATGTTAGAGTCTTCCCATTATCAATATATAAAATTATGTAATTCAATTGTACATAAATACAATATACAATGTGTTGTCGACAATGCCTTGGCCTGCACCTACCTTTCACAATTAGTGCATGTAAAATTCCCAATTCATGCCCCTAGGCACACCTCACCCAGTCAACTGAAACACTTGGCACTTCGTGCTAACCCGTTCGCCGCACCATGGCTACTGCGCCCTCGTCCTTCCTATCACAGTTCTTCCCGCACCTTCAAAGTTCGGCCCCCAACCACACACCTTCGTTCACCTTTCACCGAGCACTATTATTTGCGCCCTTTTTTGGCTGTGGCACGGTGTGTTGGCCCGCCTGCAGGTCCATCGTAGCAGCCTCAGGTCAGTCGGGTCACCTGCTCCCAACATTCCACCGATACCTGAAATCCCGCCGGTCTACAACACGGTACTCTGCCCAAGGCTGATGTCAGGTCTGTCGATTTAACCCTACCACAACTGACTATTCGACCTAAAACCACAAACTCTTGCTTTCAGCTAACTTCGGCCTTCACCCTCCTACAATTCTGTCTGTTAACTTAGCCCTTATATCTCTTTCGTTGTTTCTACTCGTTTCATGTATTGTGGTTGAGTTCGATGATCCTCCAAGTGACATCGGACTCCTCAATATATATGCTCCACACGACCATGGTAATACTAACTGTTGTGTCTCTTCAGCCATACCAAAGGTCATCCCAATGTAAGTTCACACGTCAACTTGCACATATACATATGTTGGCCCCTACTCAAATATAACATGCCGTTGCCCTCTACAGCGTTGTCACCCATCTCGCCCATCTCGTTGCTCCGCACATGCTCTCCACCACTACTCGATCCATCGATTGCTCGCGAGTCGCCTGTATTAAGTGTGGGCGCGCCCAACCACTAGCCATGTCGCCTCGCCCATTTGCACCTCACCCGGGTGCGCACCCAACCGCTAACCATGTCACCTCACCCATTCCCATCCAAACGCTCAACTCGGGTCACTCGACGTGCCTGTTGCACACTCCCATCACACATATCGTCGCACTTCTCATTCCACGACTCGTCGCACTTCTCATTCCACGACTCGTCGCAAAGGTGAGTGCCCACACAACAAAGCGCATTCTTGTGCCCGTCGTCACACATAACCAAACATCCACCTCTGAGTCACATTTAACCGAACATACTAACCTGAGTCACCTTTAACCAAATGCGGGCACCCGTTAAACTTTTGTCGCGACTGCATGCCTTTAACCACGATCATCAATTTTTCAACTCTCTAAGGTGCTCGCCAACTCAAGGCCTCGGCATGGCCTGTCTCACGCCCCTATCCTGGCGGTAGCCTTTCAACCGCACATAGGCAGGTGCGGCACTGCTACCCGATTTCTTTTCACCAATACTCTCAAGTACGGACTATGCCTAACATTCAACGCTTAGAATATTTTTCAACTTTTACTAGGCATTCATATTTTTAACAGGGCGGAAATACATTCATCATCATCATTTAAAAACATGCACATCAAATACAATCTTATTTTAATGGGAGAGGAAACTCCCTGGTTATATTATGCCCAAATAATAATAATAATACACTATTACAAGTTTTTTTACAATCACAACCTTTTCCAGGCAACCCCAAGTCACCTTTACAATTCTGCCAATTTTCAGTTCGCACTGTCATTGAGGGTAGCCCCACCACAGGTTGCCCTTCGTTCAATCTCGCCCTTCTATCCATTCAGGGTGGTCCTCATTCATCCACGCCCGTTCGTCATTCAAGTTTGCCCTCGTCGTTCAACAGTGCCCTCATGTTCGTTCTTGGTCGCCCCTTCGTTCAGAAACACCCCCGCATTCATTCAGGGTCACCCTCTTTCAAAAGTGCCCTTCATTCATCTCACCAGGAAAACGAGCCCCGCTGCAACTCATCCAGGCAAGAGCACCCCACTGCAGCTTGTCTACGGGTAGGCGCACCCCTCCACAACTCGTCTGGGCAGGGTCGCCCCACCACAGTTTTACCATTCAGGCGCACCTCGCCTGCAACTGTTCCATCTGCCTTCTTCACTCATCCTTATGCCTCCCCACACGCCAAACTAAAAATTAAGTTCTAATGTTGGATTTGCACTTGGATGCTTCATGCCTTATCTCTCCCATGTGTCCACCAATATATATGTGTGCCCATCATGTATGGAGGGGCGTTGGCCTTCAAGGCAACCTGCCCATCCTAACTCATTGCACCCCATCTTCACGTCAGCTCGCCCCCATATGTTGGTTCGTCGAGTCCACCTACCCAATTGTTCACCGTATAACTTGCCATCATAATTTTCCATACTTAGTCATTTTTTCATTTCCGCGTTGGCTCGTCGCAACTCATGTATTGAGTGTGTTTAACCAACCGCCCAACTCGTCACACACCAACTCGTCCCATCTCACAACTTTCGTCGCATGTGAATTGGGGGCATTTAACCGACCGCCTGACTCGTCACACGTAATTATTGATCGCCTTTAACTGAAGATTCCTAAGCCCCACCGTTGCACATCACGCGTGCTCAGATCGTGGGCGTGACATACTGCCCCACTCTAAATGGTTGTCATCCTTGACAACACCATCATACAACATCACAAAGTGTCACTAGCTCTAACATCCAAAATGTCCATGTTGCGCACCTCTGCTCTGCCATTACACAAACCACAAAGGTTCATGTCTCCATGAATAGGAAAGTCCCATCAATCCATGATCATCAACCACATCCATCGCAATCTCCACATGCTACCCCACCGTGGAAGGTTGGTCCCTCCAACTCAAGCTACATGCTATCACTGCAACATATATTGTGTCGACCCCATCATGTATTGTCCTCATGTGAACTGTTGCCATGATACTCCAACCCAACTCTAAAATATCGTGGTAAAAACCTCGACATATCTTTCAGACGCAACTCAATACACTATCGACCCCCATGACTCGAACTAGTAAGGTAGCTAATCCAACTATCGTGCTCAAACCATGATAATGTACTTCCTCATGCCATCATTGGTCATTTATCTCAGCATCCTGTCACATCATCAACTTGATCAAGAATCCATCCCATCTCCATCAAAATGTAAGTAAGCCATGCCCAGGTCCATGAAGTAGTCTCCATCTAATCTGCAACATGCTATCCATGATGTTAATGCCAATGTGTTGTCATACAATAGCATTCATCCAAGCATCATCAACCTATCAAAGAAGAAGCCTTATCCCCAAGGCCCCTTGTAAGGGTGGTGCAGTCCTCCTAGATAATCAAGGATCTACACATACCTATCTCCAAGGTTGTCTATCGAGAAAATAGGGCTAAGAAGTTTCCTCCCCGAATTTCATCCACCCATGTGTCTGATTGATACTGCATCCTCAAGTACTTGTGCATAGCTTCAACCTCCTCATGTGTACAACCAAGCTTCTCAAGCTTGTCTTTTGTCAACTGAAAGTCATATAAGCCCATGCCATACCTGCAAAAATCCACTATGCCAACCAGATCTCTACCCGCATAATCTTCCCCAACTACTTCCATTGAAGAAGTATTCGAACTCCCTCCATATGCAACTCCATGGTGAAGATCCTCCATAGAAGATGCACCTGTCAAGTGTTTCAAGATGTGTGAAATTGGCGTTCCACCTTCATCTTCTCTTCTAGCTCTTGCAACAAAGTCAACTAACTTCCTTTCCTTCATTTTTTAAGTCATACATCCAAGTCCTCTTTGCACGACATGGTCATGCTTCACATTCGGATCCTTTGGATACAAATTCATAGAAGCCATCCTTGGTCTATATCCCAAGCAACTCCTTCTATTCATTGGAACCATCATAGTTCTTCCTTCAGTTGTAATCAAGAGAATGTCTCGGTCCACCATTGGTATGGCTTGTGCAAACTTGAAAGTGTCTTTCCCCAGCACCATAGTATGATCATCCAAGTCCACAATCCTCAAATCCAACTTCCCAAACCATGAACCCACTCTCACCTGAGTGTACTTCAATACACCAGTCACAGCTTTCATGGTAGAGTTCACCACTTTGAAAGCACTCCACTCTCTTCCCACTTCATCTTTCTTCCAGAAAGATTTTGTTGCTTTCCTACTAAGGAAGCTATGAGTAGCCCTTGTGTCCACCAATGTAGCAAAACTTTTTCCATGTACGGTTACCTGCACAAAACTTAGCTTCAAGTCATCACCATCCTCTTTAGGCTTGATCTTGTGTCTTACTTTAGCAACATTCTTCAATAATTCGATCTCAGAAATGTTTTTTGACCTATGCTTCGAGCCGACTTCCTTCTTAAGGTACTTCATTCCTTGTTCCATTCATCTAAGCAATTCGATCATGGCTCAGATTGAGTTCCTTCAAGCTTGTCCTCCATCGTGTCCTGCTTAAGTTTACCAATTGAGCACACATTGACTCCTTCCATTCGAAGTGACCCAATCTTGCCAACATCTTGCTTCATGTTTTGGTTATAGTCCCCAAGTCTTTTAATGTAATCAAGCCCATCCTGCTCTATCACAACGAGCTTTCTACCAAGAAATTCCTTCTCAATTTCATCCTCAAGTTCTTTGACTTTTGCCTGCACCATGGTGCTCCTCTCCCTTAGTTGAACTCATTCATCCATGAGTTCTTGGAGTCTACGATCACCCTGTCGTATCTTCTCATCAAGTTCATTGAGTTCATCAGTCTTCCCATGAAGATTATTCAAGTCCTTCCGCATGTTCACTATCTTGTCTCCCATATGTATCAAGAGTTCCCACTCTTGCATAAGAGCTTCATAGCATTTTTGTGTTTCGTCTTTTCAATAATCAGTCATGTCTTCAAGTTTTTGAAATGCCCTTTCAACCATTTTCGTATGTTTGGAAAATCTTCAACACATGCTTTACCCTCAATGGTCATTAGCTTCAAAAACCCAAACTCAACAAAATCAATTTTCGATATCACCTATCATGAAGTGTAAGTGTATCTTGTTCCAAATATAGCCTTGATACCAACTGTCATGAATTGTAGTTGTATCACTTCTCTGTGAATCTAGTTCAACTAAATCAACCTCTGATACCACTTGTCACGCCCGTATCTTGACGGTATTCTTTCAACCGCACATAGGCAGGTGCGACACCACTACCTGATTTCTTTTCACCAAAACTCTCAAGTACGGACTACGCCTAACATTAAACACTTAGAATATTTTTCAACTTTTACTAAGCATTCATCTTTTTATCACAACGGAAATACATTTATCATCATCATTTATAAACATGCACATCAGATACAATCTTCTTTTAATGGGAGGGAAAACTCCATGGTTAGAGTCTTCTTAAATAATAATAATAATAATAATAAACTTTTACAAGTATTTTTACAATCACAACCTTTGCCAGGCAACCCCAAGTCACCTTTACAATTCTGGCAATTTTCAATTTAGATTGTCGTTCGGGGTTGCCCCACCCCGGGTAACCCTTCGTTCAACCTCACCCTTCTGTCCGTTCAAGGTGGCCCTCGTTCAGTCATGCCCTTCTGTCATTTAGGGTCGCCCTCGTCGTTCAGCAGCACCCCTGTGTTCATTCAAGGTCACCCCTTTGTTTAGTAGCACCCCCGTCTTCGTTCAGGGTCGCCCTTTGTTCAGCTCACCAGATAGATGTGCACCACTGCAACTCGTCCAGGCAGGAGCGCCCCACTACAGCTTGTCCACGGGCATACACGCCCCTTCGTAGCTCGTCCGGGCAGGGTCGCCCCATCATAGTTCGCTTGTTCAGACATGCCTTGGCTCTAACTATTCTGTCCATTGATTCGCCTTTCTTCACTCCTCCTTATGCCTCCCAACGCACCAGCCTTCATATTATGTTCTAATGTTGGATTTGTACTTGGATTCTTCATGCCTTATCTCTCCCATGCGTCCACCAATATATATGTGTGCCCATCGTGTATGGAGGGGCGTTGCCCTTCAAGCCGACCTACCCATCCTAACTCGTCGCACCCCATCTTCACTTCGGCTCGCCCCCATATGTTGGTTCGCCGAATCCAGCTACCCAACCATTCATCGTATAAGCTTGCCATCACAATTTTCCATAGCCATTTCTTCATTTCGTGTTGGCTCGTCGCAACTTGTGTCTCGGGCACGTTTAACCAACTGCCCAACTCGTCGCAGCTTTCATCGCATGTGAATTGGGCATGTTTAACCAATCGCCTGACTTGTCGCCTTTAATTGAAGATGATCACGCCCCACTGTCGCACATTGCGCACACTCAGCTCATGGGCATGAGAGCCTGATCTACACTAACCCTAAGCTCACTAGATTTTACAACATGTCTCCTCCCCCTAGCACGACCCCGTGATGTTTGATCTTGGGTCGCCTTACTAAGGAGGCCCATCCTCAACCAGTTATTCTAGTGAGACTTAACATTTATAGATATAAATATTTGAAATTATAATAATGTGAAAAAAAATTATAAACTAGAAATTTATATTAATTTTAAAAATAATGATATAAAGAACTTTTAATAATATTATATAAAAAACCTATTTTTAGAATTTTTCACATGAATATATGAAATTATAACTTTCAAATTATAATTATAATTAATATATATATTATTTTTATAATTTATAATTAAAAAAATAATATTTATTTTAATTTTAATTAAAAAAATTCTATTATACTTTTAAATTATAATTGTAATTAATATTCATCACTTTTTAATTTATCAAACTTAAAAAAAATAAAAAATAAAAATTCTTAACCATATAATTTTTTAATAATTTTTAATAAATTATTACTGTTTAAGTAAATTTGAAACCATTTATTTTAAAATTAAAAATATAATGACATCATTAATATTCAAGAACTAAAACATTAATACGATAATACATACTCCTCATGAAGGTTCAATAAATGGATATCTATTTTCCACCACTGAAATATAACAATAATAGCATATAAAAGATCATAGAAACATGAGCCACATGGCCAACCAATACAGTTGAAACACAAACAAGAGAGATAAGTGCCACAACATATTTCACGAGGTAATTGACGGAGAAGACAGAGCGTTGCAGTAACAGTAACAAAGTAGAACAGACACATACAACAACATATTCCACTAGCTGCTTAGTGAAGGAAACAAAGTATGTCAGACATATGGAAAGGGAACATAACCATAATAAGACCATATATCCAGAGGAAGAAAGCATGCAAACCACATCAGACTTGCAAATAGAAAAATGTGCTTAGAAGATAACCACCAAAATCAACTTGCCATATCATATAATAACAAAAATCCATTGCGAAATAACCTCTAAACTAACTTGCAAATAAGCCATGCAAGCCAAGACCCACAGAAGATAAAGCTGCTAAATAGTATACCATAAAACCCTACACTCTCCAAGTGATTTTAAATTTTAAAGTATCAAATAATTCTAATTCTAATTTTATTTAAAGATTATTATAAAATTATTTTACCAGAAATAAAATATTTAACATGTAAATTCTAATATTAATTAAATATTATTTTATCAGATAATTAATTATACAAATAAATATAAAAGAACATATTACATATTAATAAATTTAATCTATATCATTTATTTATTTTATTAAAAAAATATTTTAAATATTTAAATTATTTATTAATAAATTAAAATATATAAGTTTGGAGAGTTAATTCAGTTGGTTTAGTTTGTGATTAAAGTATTTTTGCTATGATGAAGATATGAGTTCAATTCTCTCGACACTATCTCGGTAGCTTTTTGGGTGTGTCAGTAAGAAGTGATTTTTGTGGTCCTTTCAGATAGATCTTCCTAGAACAAATATTCCATGGGCATAGCTGTCATTGATCTTTGTCCATGAATTATATATATATATAATTGATGATTTTTTTCTTTCAAAAAATAGTTTTAATGATGATGATGATTAACTATATATTGAAATCAATTGTTTATAGAATTTTCAAAAAATAAGAGATTATTTAAATTTCATTAAAATAAAAGACAAGCTTTCTTAATTTTTAAAAGGTTATGAAGGAAGATATTATGACAAATCTTTTGAAATTGAGCGTCTCAATACATTTAGTCCACATTTTAAGATAAAGTGTTTTTCATTTTCAATTTTTTTGATATAATTCAAAGGTGATAAGCTCTTTTCTCCCAATGTAACATTTATTTTTTTCTTTATATTTATATTCATCAAAATACATAGATACTTTTGATATTCTATATTAAGATCTATCACCTCCATATAATATCTTAATTTTATTTTTTCTCTAATTCTTGATCACACTACATTTTCTCCTTAAATTTCGATATAATAATATTTTTAATACTCCTTATTTTATAAAATCGTATTTTCATTTATTTCTTAATGGTTTAGTTAGAGTTAGGCATCATTATGCCATCCTCACTTGTGAAGGTGGTTTTGGTTAGAACTTAAAGAATTCTAAGGAGTCCCTCGTTTTCCATGTTTTTTAACTTATTTATATAGATTGGGCCCTTGGTTGTCGAGAGGTGTCAGCGCAGTATGTAGGAGACATTGAGTTAGGCATCATTATGCCATCCTCACTTGTGAAGGTGGTTTTGGTTAGAACTTAAAGGATTTTAAGAAGTCCCTTGTTTTCCATGTTTTTTAGATTATTTATATAGATTGGGCGCTTGGTTGCATCGAGAGGTGCTAGTGGAATATGGAGAAGACATTGTAATGTCTTGTTCTTTTATGTTATGTAAATAAAAAATAAAAAATAATAAATATAAATATAAAAATAAAAATAATTGCATTTTAAAATAAACTTAACATATGGCCCCACGGTATTGATCTATGGTATTCATGTGGATAACAACCTATTTAAAGGGAGAAAGACTCTTTAAAGGGGGGAGGTATTCATGTGGATAATAGCCTATTTAAAGGGAGAAAAACTCTTTCAAGGGGGAAATACCAACCTTGATCCATCTTAACTCCGAATCTAGTAAGTGTCCAAAAAGATCAAATCTCTTTTCACTCTAAAAAAAATTGCACCTCAAAAAATTTGATCTTTCTCGGTACTTAATCTAGAACTAAAATAGATCTAAACTAGTTATAATTCTCTCTAAACTTCATAAATTAAAAATTGAGATAAATCTAAAATGATTCTAATTATAATTATAATTTTTAATAAATGAAAAAATTCTCATATAGAAAAGTTAAAATAAAATATTTTTCTTTAATTTTGAAATTAAAAATTATAAAAATTCTTTCCAATTTATTCTTTCTTCAAACTTCATATTAATATAAAATAATAAACATACCTAAAATAAATATAAATATAATTTTTAATTCTTTCATTTACATTACATATTTATTTTTATTTTTTCGGTGTATCAAATTTGCCATTCTTCTTATAAATAAAACAAAACAAATAGAAATTTTAATAATGGTTTGAGGTAAGATGATTTTAAACGTTTGATTTAATGAAATCATTGTATATAAGGGCTATTATAACTATTTTAATAAAACTTTTTAATATAGAATTTTCACCCACCAAATTTATAGTCCTTAAATTTTTATTATTGAACTAAAATATATAAATTTCAATACATTTTTTTTAAATTACGGTTTTAAATATATATATATATATATATAAAATTTAATTAATTTAATTGTATAATCATAAATTAATTTGAAATATATTATTAATTTAAAAATATATATTAATGAAGAGTAAACTTTTCATTTAAATATGGTTAGAAAATATTTAATATATGTGTTACATTAGCCTTGAAGGCATAATTAGCATGTTTGTTCATATATATGTATATATGCTAATAGTTTCTTCTAAAATTGCTGATAAAAAATAACAGTTTTGATCACATTTGAACAAAGTCTGGTATGATGTGATCAAGGTCATTAATTTTTCATTAAAATTAATGGTATTTCTAGTATTGAAGCCTTCCACATCTATCGAGAGATGGGTTCGATCCCATGTGATCAATACTATTGATTTTTCATAAAAACTAATGGTTTTGTTAATTTTTTTATTAAACCAATGGCCTTGATTACATCCAATCAAAGTCATTCACATTTCTTGAGACCTTACTTTGGTCCAATGTGATAAGGCCATTGGTCTTAATGAAAAATGAATGGCCTTGATAGCATTGGACCAAAGCCATCTCTCAATTAATGTGAATTAATGAAAAACCAACAACCTTGATCACATAGGGCAAAGTCATTTATCAAAAAATGTGAAGGGGTTTGGTCCAATGTGATCAAGGGAGTTTATTTTCCATAAAATACAAGGGCCTTGATCACATTAAACAAAATCCAATGCTCTGGAAATGTGAATGGATTTGGTATGATGTGATCAAGAGGAATTGATTATTCATAAAAGCCATTGGCCTTGATCACATCAAAAAAAAGCTAACTCTCAAGAAGTTTGAAGGGATTTGCATGGATGCGATAAAGGGCACTCTTGATCACATTAGACCAAAGCCATCTATCAAGAAATATGAAGGGCTTTGGTCCAATGTGATCAAGGTCGTTGATTTTTATGAAAAATCGATGACCTTGATCACATAGAACCAAAGCCAACTCTTAAAAAATGTGAAGTGATTTGGTCCCAAGTGATCCAAGTTGTTGATTTATGATCCAAGCCATTGATATTTTATAAATCAAATTCTTTAATCAAAACCATTGATATGCATTCCATTCTTCATTAATTTTGATATTATTTGTAAATTTTGATGAAACTTGTACAATTATTTAATCAATTCTTTTATTTTAATTAATTATGGTTGGTGGATTTAAATTTTAGAATGTTTGTAATTGAAGAAGAATTATTTCTTAGAGACCCACTTTAATGTTGCTTTGTTCATTTCCTCTTGAGCCTTGGGTTGAACTCTTAATTTCTCCAATGAATTTTGGGCATCTAAAATTCTATCATAGAAGGGAAAAAATCCTTTAATTGATTGTTTCTTTGTAATAAATAAGATCAGGATTAGAAAACCTAAATTTCTTCTTCTTATTATTACTCTTCTTCTTACCATGTTGAATGTAACTCATTGGAATAATTTGGGCAAGGATCGGGATCAAAAATTTTGGTTGCAACTATAACAATGAGAATTGAACCAGGTGGATATTGGGGCCCACCCACCTATTCCATTGGCTCACAACACAATTTTCCTATTTTGACATGTTTATGTTTGCCGTTTTTTAGGTCTTTAGCTTCTGGAGCCATTTTGAAGCCCTAAACGACATTTTTTGGGGAAATGGGTTGATGACATTTCATGAAAATTGAGGATTATACTCCTTGGATAGACCTTTCCAACTAGCTACCATGTGCACCAAATGGATATCATATACCAAAGTTATAACCCCAAGAAGTTGATGTTCTAACTTACCCCATTGAGGCCCATAAGCCTTCGGTGCTTCATTTCATAGGGTTAGGTTTTTTGGATGTTTAGGGTTTTTTCATTTCTTCTTAATAATAAAACTTTCTTCGAGCCTCATTGTAACACAGTTAAGGAAGTTGTGTATCCATCACATCTCTTCTTAGAGATAAGATACCATCTTTTGAGTTATTTTTCTTTCATTTTTCATGTATACAGTTTCAACATTCTCCATTTATTAGTTGAAGTCAAGCTTCATTGTATATTTTTTCTTTGGTTTTAAATTTATATTTTATTATGTGCCCTTCATCAATTTATATCAATGGTATTAGAGTCGTTTGATCTTTCTCTTCTTTTCTGTATGTCCCCAACAAAGTTGGGTTATAAGGAGTCTGGACTTAAAATACTTAAGCCCTTACAAGACCATCCTTACCACCTTCGAAGATCTCTCATGGAAGAAGAAAAAAAATACAAGAGAGAAAGAAATCATATCAAACTAGTGATTGAATAAGCCCTCAAGCAACAAAGAAACAAGATTGATGGATAATTTTTCCTAGATCCTTCAGTGGATACCGATAGGTGATGCATCTTCATCCAATGGCCACTTCTGAGGTGCCACCCCATTTAATGTACTAGTTAATTTTTATATTCCTATATTTGAAGTCCATATAGATGTATATGCTTTAGACAAATTATTAAATCTGCTACAAGGATATCTTTCAGTCCATATTTTTCTTATAGAGAAAATATTACTTTTGCACTCCTTAAGAGCACCCCCCATGTCAGGGATTGGTGGCAAACTTACTATCAGAAAATGGATAAGGAGGAATCCACACTATTTTCTTTCACACCCACTTGGAACTCTTTTAGGGATGCCGTTAAGGAATAACATCACCTTGTTGGAAGCTATGAATACCAATATATAAGATGGACCACACTATAGAAGGAAAGGGGCTAAGAAATGCCAGAGTTGACAAATATATTTCATACCTTATTCACCAAGTTGGGTATCAAGGATGTTGAATGACATATGGTGCTCAAGTATCATGATTTTCTGCATAGATATATTGAGAAATAAATGGAGTTTCTAGATATCTCCTCACTCATCGTAACATATCGATATGATGTCAAAATCGAGAAAAAAATTAAATAGAAGAAGCAAAACTTTGGATCTATAAATCCTTCATAGTAGAAGCAAGGCAAGGGAATCCCAAAACCACAGAACAAAGGATAAATCCAATATGGACCACCCCAGGACAACCCATCAAAGCCATAAACAAAGAATGGTAATGGGAAGACAAAGAAAGACATGGGAAAGTGGTGTGAGTTCCAAAAGCGC
Source organism: Pinus taeda (assembly GCA_000404065.3). Classification (NCBI taxonomy): domain Eukaryota; kingdom Viridiplantae; phylum Streptophyta; class Pinopsida; order Pinales; family Pinaceae; genus Pinus; species Pinus taeda. The sequence goes on from APFE030904803.1 coordinate 73,425, forward strand.
CCCACCCATAACACAAATTAGTATTTCATAAATCAAATGCTAGTGGTCGAGCTAAAAGCTTCAGAGTCAAAAGTAGGTTCCAATTTTGAACCAGACCTAAAAAAGGGTGTTGAAAATGCAACAAGATGATGGAGCTTAGTGAAAAGAAGTCGCCTTCACTAAGTCTGACCACAGGCTATTTTTGGCGCAAAGTCTATTTTTAGACTATGTCTATTTTTAGACATATGGATCATGGTCTATGAGTTTCAGGATGCTATTTGTGGATGATTGGTCATGTTGGTAAAAATAGATGGACCTCTATTTTTAGACATATGGGCGGAGTCTATTTTTAGACTGCCAGGCTAAAAATAGAACAGTCGAATATTATTAGCTCTTAATAATATTTGGAGCACTTCAGTACGAGCTACGGATGTGGCACATGCAGCTGCCAGAAGGAAATACTTGTTTCTTATGGGTTACTTGAGCTATTGCATGGAGGACTTCAGTTAGGACTTCAGTGATTGAGTTCTGTGGAGTTGGATAAGGAGTTGATGGAGTTGTGTTCAGTTTGACTTAGTTGAACTAGTTGTATTTAGTCTAACTGGCCAATAGACTAAGTGATGAGTTGTGTGAATTAGTTATTAATTAATTCACTAATTATTAACTCATAATGCAATTGAAGAATACATCAGTTAACTCAATGCATGGACAGTTCAGTGGAGACAGTGTTAGAGGTAAGTGAAAGGGTGAGTTGTGACTATTAGTTGTGCATGAGATCTTGCACAATCAATGGATTGAGTATTGCCGATGAGGATTGCGTGGTATATCCAAGGGAAATATGAATTTGGATCATTCATTCATCAGTATTCTCATGCAGGATTGCACAGTGGAGGTAGGCAAGCAGTGGAGGAGATTTGAGCCAGTGATTGATTCAGATCTGAGCTAGTTTGTGTGTAATAGGTGGAGATAGTGCTGGATACTTGCGAGGAGTATTGTACTATGTATTTTTACATGTTCTCAATCAATATAATATACAGATAGTTGGGGGTTTTCAGCTTTAGGCTTTCCCCGGGTACATACTGTGTTGATATGTGTGATTGATGCTTCAATGTGCGCATGTGAATGTTTCTTAATACTGCTAAATTGATGATCAACGTAGAGGAGGTTATGTATTATGCATGTATTCCGCAATTAGTGTATAATCGGGATAATATTTGTGAATAAGTGTCATATTATTCAAAAATTTTACATGGTATCAGAGTTGGTTGATTTGTAGAAAAAGTTCTACAAGATATCAAAGCGAGGATTGATCATCAGATCTATCATTCAGAAAGTGATTACGTTTTATTTCTTCAGGTAGAGTCTGTAATCGGGCCAGGTATCTTCTGGATTCATCCTTCTTTTGGAAGGTGAGATATCTGGTGAATGCCCATACAAGTCGATCTCTGTACAAGAAATACTTTGTTCTCACAAATTTTAGATTAGAAGCGGTTGAGTTTTGAGCTGGTGGAATGGCGCTCAAGGATAAACTCAGAAACATCTAAGTGTGAGAATGGAGACAGTATGCCCCAGTATCTCACGAAGTTCACCCAATGTGGGGATGAGCTGGGAAGTGTGGGGGTGACTGTCGATGATGAGGAATTGGTGAACTTGGCTCTCCTTGGTCTTCCGAAGAGTTGGCATTCCTATCAGGACTTTGTCAATGGTCAAGAGAAATTGCCAGGATGGGAGAGACTTTGGTCAGATCTTGTGCAAGAGGAGATCAGGTGGAACACCAGAGACAATTATTCATCTATGCATGATGAGGAGAACCGTGCCTTAGCGAGTAAGGCGAAGAAGGGGAAGGAGAAGGTTTCTCTTTCCGAATCTAGTTCTTCCAATGATGGGAAGAAGGTTGACAAATTGAAAGTGTGATGCTTTCATTGTCATGAGGTGGGCCATTATGCCTCAAATTGCCCATGGAGGAAATCCCAGAAGGGATCCGGGGAAGGATCTAAAGGTGAGGCACTTGCTTCACAGTTTGAGTTGGATTTCACACTCTTCGCATGCATGGTTTCATCCATGATGGGAAGTGGTTGGTTTCTTGACAGTGGAGCTTCTTTCCACATGTCCGACGACAAAAGTTTGTTCAGTACTTTGGAGGAGAAAGATCTCCAGATACTCGTAGCATTGGGTAATGATGAGAAGTATAGTGTCTCAGGTGTAGGCACGGTTATTTTTCAGAGGGAGCATGGATCTCGAATTACCTTGACCGATGTCAAGTATGTACCAAGACTGAAGAGAAACTTGGTTTCGATCGTGATGCTAGAAGACAGAGGCTATGATGTAGTCTTCAGAGAGGGAAAGGTTTTCCTTAGACACATCATCACTAGACAGGTGAAGCAGATTGGTTCACGGGTCAAGAACCT
>APFE030904803.1:120191-153919 GCA_000404065.3 Pinus taeda
CCCCTCGAAGAGGCTGAATTCTAAGGCGTTGATCTATCTTTTCTATCTTTTCTTGAGCTGGTTTCATAACATGCACCTAGGTACCTTGTTGCACAAGAGCAAGCAGTCACACACTTTGAAGACGTTTAGGCTATTAGGAGATGACAACATGCAAGCTTGCCAAAGGAGATGGAACACCTTGTCTTACAACCTGAAAATAAGAGAATACCATTCTCCTCAGTGACTGAGAAAGGCACTAAACAGAACACCCATGTACAAGCAAGCTCTACAAAGGCTCAAAGTCAATTGGATTGGATTGAGACTCATTCCACCACTACTCTTAGGAATTTTGGAAGGAAGGAAAGAAGAGGAAGAAAGAAAGTAGTGGAAATAGATAGAGAGCAAGGCGGAATTTTATTCATAAGAATCTACAGTAGAAGCATGGGATGTCAGGGAGGCCACTAGAGCAATGAAGGACATGAATATAGATTAAGTTGCTCAGAGGATGAGCAACACTTTCAGTAGGGGGGCGATGATGAGCCTCATCATTGGGTAACTATATGGACCTTAATACACCTCCAAGCTTATTAAAATCAACTCTCCTCATAATTCCTTACATATTTTAACTATACTTTGCTTAATGAGATGAGTAAAAGTAAGATGTTATGTCTAGTGGTATAATGTGCATTGATTGTAGGTTTTTGAGAGAAAATCATGGCAATTTTGGCTAATTAAGGGAAAAAGCTCGAATGAGACAAGGAGGAGAGGTTATAGGAGATAGATCCACCTCATTTAATCCTCACTCATTCGAATATTCCTCCATCAAATCATACTAGCTCGGAGTTGCAAGCAGTCGAGCCAATGAAAGTTAAGAGCCAGTTCATCTTGAGTTTGGGAGCCAAGCCTCCCTATATTTAAGGAAGTCGTTGGAGACTTCACTTGTATAAATAAGGAGGCCTAGAGCCTCATTAGGATTCAGATTTTTTATGTAAGAGCACTAAGTATTTTCGAGTTTAAGGCTTGTGGAAAAACATTGTTATGTAATTTTTCTAATATGATAATGAGAATGAGCATTTCCTTGATCCAACATTGAGTTGACTCAAAGGGCTAAAGCTCTTGGGTTAGGGCCCAACCCTAGCAACAAAGGCTCCTCTTCTTGTACTTGTATTCTTAGTTGATTTCATAGATTAATGGTTGAATTAGTTTTAGCATTGTTTCATTACAAGTAGTTGTGAGATTGATTTGTTTGCTTCCATTTGTGCATTGCTTCAGCAGTAGCTTAGGAAGATAAAGGAATACCAAAAGGGTTGATAGCAAATGGATTTTACCTCACTTCCCCCTTCAGGGACCATGGTTTGAGGAAAGAACTCCTATGCAGCCCCAAAAAGACATAATTCTAATTTCTTACGGAATTTAGGGTTTTCTGCTACTTAGGCCAGCATCTTTTCAGTTCTCAAGAATAGGATTCAATTGTCATTTCTGATATATTCAGCCTTGTATTAGATATCATAGTGTTTCACATTATTCTGCATGTATTTCCATGCATGAACTAGGCAACTAAATAATGAAATTTTGTTTTCTTAATTTGATTAGAAATCTTTCTTGTTTGACATGATTCATGGATAAATGTCAGTGATTGATGCAATGCAGGAGTTACATTAGTGTAGGAAGATCTCATGACCAACAACCCCAGCCTAACCTCATCCATCCTTGATCACCAAAAACCACTAAGTCCCTCAAACAATTCATCATTCCATAAGAACAACTTTCCAGGTTTGTTGAGAAAATCTAGCCATCTTACAAACTTTGTTTTGAACTCTAAAGAAGTCCTAGCCACTCCCTTGCCCTATTTTTTCCATCATTCACCTTCCCTAAGCCCTATACCACTTTCCAAATCACTCCTATTGCTCTGGGTCAGATCCTGTAGGAGCATTAGGACATCTTATAGGAAGCATTAGGACATCCTGTAGGATGACCTATAGTGACCTGTTTCAAGGCTAATTTGTGGAAAACGCATTCTGAAGGATAGGAGAAGACCCCTACTTAACTCCCAAGCCATCTAACCTTTCACCACTATCTCTAACCCACCTGCCACATCACCAAGAGGATTTAACATTCATATTTTCACAAAAAAGGACAAAAAGGAAAAAGAGTTATTGTGTTCATTTTTTATGCACAACAATAGAGTGTTTGGTTATTTCATATTGCATGCCTAGGATAGTAGGATTACACACATGTTAACTTAGAAATATTTTGAAGTAAAATATCTTAGCAATTAGTTATATGAGTGGTGTGTTTGAGCATTTGATTTCAGTCTTTCCTTAGTATAATAGACAATGTTTCAGTGTTCCCAATTAGTGCAAAATCCCCCTTTCCTCATTAAGTAATCAAGCTTCTTCTGAATCAATAGAAGGCTGGTTTGAGAAACCATAGTTGTCTATCACCAGCTTAACGGTGATAAAGAGTGGACCCATCGCAAGTACGAACCCTGGGTTGGTAAAGGAAGGTTAGTAGCCTCTGGAGTTTCAGCAATACTAGTGCTCATTTGAATTGTCCAGTGGAATATCCACACCATTTTACGAATCAACCCGGGATTGTTAAAGAATTAGAAGGGTGCCCAGAATTTAATGTTAGTATCCCCATACTGTAATCTACAGGATGGATGTTGTTTCTTCATAAATTTCAAGGATTTGATATAGATGTAGCTTACGCATTCGTTGAAGGGTTCAATGAGAAAGTGGCTACAATAGGTAGTTTAATAATGAACATAATAGAGAGATTCATCTCTTAGGCTACAGGTCTTGCATGACAAGAGCAAAAATGGCTTAAGAATCATTAGGTCACACAAGGAGTTTGGCAATGATTCATGGCAGAACCTAGATAAGGGGTTCCTCATCAATATATTGTTGAAAGATAGAGGTTTTTTCTATACATATTACATAAATTCATGACTTGCGAGGGTAATTATTATACTACCTTCCTCTATTATATCAAAATGTTACTACATTTTGAATTTAATGAATTTATTAATTTCCTCTTTTTCTTTGCAAAATCCTGGGTCGCATGTCTCATGGGGTTCAACGAAGCCCCCCGTCACCATTTAGGTATAGGATTTACCATTATGGTTTGATCAAAATATTAGTCACGAAGGAATTGAGTAGAAGGAAATTAACGTGGGATGACTTTCTTGCTAAGAACTAGTTTGGAAACCCTCACGTAACAATTAGAAAGCCTCAAGAGGATCTAAATGAGAAGGGGGCTAAAAATTCTATGGTTGGACAACAGAGGTCAGTGCAAACTAAAGGTTGTAAGTGAAACTATATTAAGGGAAAGGCTATGATCTCAAACAATGGTGGGTCGAAGAATGGTACACATGTAAAGCCACCAGTTTTTGTGTTGATGAGAAGAACAACTAGAAGTATGGTCAAGGGTAAGTGTGTGCCCTCTTAATCATGTCCTAATGTGTCAAAGTTCATGCAGATTCTAAAACATTACAAGTATCTTCTTCTCATTCTATTGAGGGGTCAAATCATCAACATGAACCCTCTATTCTAGAGGAAGTCCACTTTCATGTTAAAGAACAAAATTTTTCTGATAATATAGATCATATGAAGGAGGCCCTTGAATATGGTAAGTATTCAGTAAATCCTATGACCATTGATAGGTGTCCTACTTTTGGGAAGAAGTTGGTTTCTAAAAAGGCTAAGAGGAAATAAATAATTTTTGAAGTTGTTGCATATACAAGTGTATTTGAGCATGACCTGGAACCTATAGTGAATCTTTAGAAAACCACTTCAAACTGAACTCTTGGATCATAAAGTGAAAGAATGGAAGAAAATTAAGAAATTAAAGAAGAAAATCAAGGAATATAAAGTCCTTAACATATATATTAAGTTTGAGAACATAATGTTGAAAGCCAAAAATGAGGAAGTTTGAGAAGAGCTTGAAATACTCAAGGGTGAAAACAACAGCAATATCAGGATGCTTAGAAGGTGGCATATACATGTCTTCTATTTATAGGATCGAAAGAAGAAATTGAAAAGGAAAGTGAAGGAAGTATAAAAAATCAATGTGTCAGGGGTAAATATCAATATTGGAAGATAAATAGGTGGAGCCTTCAATTTTGTTTATTTATGTATTGGAGCGGTCACATTATAGTACATAGGATTTTTCATTTGTGTGTCCCTTGGGGTTAGGGGAGATGTTGGGCCAGATATTGAAGATGTTTTCATTGTCATAATGCCCCCTTTTCCCCCTCTTTTTACCTCCTTTGAACTCCCCATTTTGTATCCATATAGCCTCTTTACATATAACAATGGGTGATCATACTAAACTAAATATTTATTTTGAAGCTACAATGTAAATCTAAAACTTATGCCAAGATTATATGGCTCAGGCATGTTATTAAAGATTAATATTTATTTAATTGTTGCTAATCATAGTATGAAAGTCCTGCACCCTTTTAAGGATCCTTCAATTGAGGTAGGTGAGCATGTTGTCTCCAACAGAAATTCACCACATGGGCCCATGAAGAAAACTTATCTTGAAGCTCTTTTAAATAAGGTGCACTAGTTTGTATTTAGTTTGGTTGTTTGACCGAGATTTTGGGACTTGTTCTTTAAGTCTCCCTCTAGAAGATTTCTAGTTTACTTTAGTTTAGGAAAATGAATGCTACCAGATGATCCATATAGAAGACTATTGTGATTTGTATATGTTCAGTTTCATAACTGTTATGGCTTGTTTTAACCCCTTATTGTGTTGTAAATATTATAAAATCCTAGTTGTAGCCTCGGGTCAAGTTAGCAATCATGTATAACACTATGTTGTCATTTTGAGTTTGTGAATCACTCCAGAAGTCATTGGGTTATATTGTATCTTTATGCTCCATGTAATAGACTGAAGAGGTTTTTTTACTCGTTGTTCACGTTTTTCTAAGCTCTATGATTTAGTTTCTTTAGAGGAAACTAGCTAGTTGGCATGGGCCCAACAATCCATCATGTTTCCCTCTCTCCCTTCGTTTATTTTATACTATGATGTGTAGATCTAAATATTTATGGTTTGATTCAGAGGTGTGGTTTGTGGATTGATTTTGTATTTCTTAGATCGAAGTTGAACTAATTTGAATAGTGCAAGGATACATTGTTTTACTTTGTTTGAAATAAATATATTGGGATGCATGAATAGATATGCATAGATCTGGAGATGGATGAAGACTAAGACTTTGATGTGCCTCATTTTATGATTTCTGGGTTGTGATTCGATTAGAAAGAGCTAAGCTCCATTGATATTCTTTTTAAAGCTTCCTTTCATGCAAATCTTACTCTATTTTGTATAAGCGTGGTCTCAACGATCTTTCACAAGTTGAAAATTTCATAAGGAACATAACAAAGGAGTTTAAATTACCCTAAAGCTTTGACATAGATTGAATGGTTGTTTCTTAACTGAATTTGATATAGATGGGTATCTGAATAGTGATCTCTTGAATTAAAACTAGGTATTCAAATATTATAAGAGGATCTTTATAGTTATGTTGTTTATTTTGTTGGGATGTGAATTTGTGGCATTTACTCTGTAAAACCTTATAAAAATTTGGTATATTTGTTGTTGTCATCACTGGATAAGTTTTCAAGCTCATAAATACATATGCACACAGGTTTTACTGGTGAAAGAATAAGCCTTGGATATGAGTAATCATATATTTTGTATCTGTAGTTATTTTGTGGTACTCTATTTTGGTTAATATACACATTATCTGTACTTGTATCAAACTAGTGTGGATAGTTTGTTGAAAAATATCTTGAGATAATTACAAGCTACACGTTTCTTTCTCATAACATATTTATACTAGCAATAGAGTGATTTGTAGTTAGGAACTTTGGAAAGCATTTGGGATTAGGTTTTGTTGTTTTTCATCATTATTTAGTATACTTTGCAATGTTGTTTAGAGGGTGGATTTAATCAAGCATGAGCCATTTTCTTTTGATGTTTGCAACGAGATCATAAGTCCTTTTGTCCTCTAGACAACTGAGCAAGGCACTATGCCTACTAGCCTAGAAGGGGCCAAGACCAAGAACTATGTTCCTTCTTGCCTTAGAAATGTGCAAACCACAAATATTATTGATTTCCTTTGTCCTCTAGACAACTAAGTCAAACCTTGTGTCTCTTAGCCCAGAAGAAGCCAGAATGAAAAGGGCTTGGTGGCCATTAGTTATGGTTTTATTTTCTATGTTATGTTGAATATTGCCACTAGGATTACATTGATAAACTGAACCCAAGAGACCGAGTTTTAGAAGAAACTAAAATTGATGGATGAGTGAATTGTCTAGATAGACCGAGATTGGGTTGTAGGTTCCTGAAGGTCTTGTTCACACATAGATTGTGTTGTGCCTCAAATTTTACGAAGCCCGGTTTGACATATTAAGTGTTGAGATATTAACTTATCAAATTTTTCACTCAACATTCAGCCCCTTGTTGTGGAATTGACCATCATTCTCAATTCTTCTGGGAAAAAGACCTCTGGATGACCACAATAATACAACAATGGTTCATAATTCACTTCCACATACTAGATTTTGATCGTAGGAAAACAAGTTCCAAAATTAAACCTCTAGTATGTATTGTTGTGATATTTGAGACACCTTTGTGTTCCCTCAACTGAGTGTGCCAAGTTGATCTAGGAGGCACATTACAATTGGGTACCAATGCACTTTGGTGTTGAGAGGATAGTGGGAATACTACATAAGTATTTTTATTAGGTGAAACATCGATAAGATGTTTGCATGTGTATTAGGTTCTTCACCACCCATGCCATTGCCAAACCAACCATTAGGTTCCAACTAGCCTTGGGAATCTATCTCGATGGACTATAAGTCTAGCCATGCTTCTAACAAGCATGGTAATGAGTGTGTGTTTGTGTTTGTTGATAGATTTTCTAAAATGGCCATATTGACTACTTGCAAAAAAAGTATCACAACAAAATCCATTGCCAAACTCTTCTTCGATCGAGTGTGGGTACATTTTGGGGTCCCACAGACCTTCATCTCAGATCACGATAGAAAGTTCTTAATCACATTTAGTTCAAGTCTCTACTCATTACTAGATACCAATCTCTCCAAATAAACTTCCATCCACCCCCAAACTAATGGCCAAACAAAGGTCATCAATAGGATGATCATGCACATTTTATGCTTATACAACTCCAAACATCCACACACATTGGACAAGATTCTCCCCTATGATCAACACAACTACAACATAGATATCCATAACTTAACTGGCCACAACCCCTTTCAAGTGGGCCTGGGGTTTTGACCGTTAGGTCCCATTAATGTTGCACTACCCCTTGCAACTACATAGACAAAGTCTACACATGTTCAATCTTAAGTTAAGAAAGCTACCAATTTTACTGAATGAATTCAACACCTTTGCTAGCATGTCCATGACATCTTGCAGAAATCTAATACTAAGTATAAACAAGGCCATGATCAACATGAGGCCCCTCACAAGTTTCAAGTGGGAGACAAGGTTTGGTTACATTTGTAGAAGGAACATCTTATAGGGGCTCATAAAAAGCTTCAAACAATCCGCTATGGACCTTACACCATCACCAAGGTTGTGGATGGAAATGTTTTTGAGCTAAGTATCCCCCCATTCCTTGGACTTCACATAGTGTTCAATGTGGACCGCCTTAAACCATACTTTCCACCATTATTGGACATATCATAAATCATAGAGAAGATGACATCAACATAGCTCAACCTAAATTTCATTGAACATGCCACAACTAATCATATTATGGACACATAGATTAAGAGCATTCAACAATAGATCATCTAGTTGTATCGAGCTGTCAAAGTAGACCAATGCCTACACCAAGGAAAGTGGTTCACCATAGGCCAATTTCAACAAAAGTTTCCCCTTCTCATGGAGGCACTCCATGCAATGGAGATCATTGTTTCCTAAGGGGGAGGAAGAATCCAGGTGGATATCGGTGGCCACCCACCTATTCCACTAGCTCACAACACAATTGTCCTATTTTGGTAGTTTTCAAGTCCTAAACTTTCAAAGTTGTTTCAAGACCCTAAACAACATTTTTTGTGAAACACAAAATTGTACTCCTAGGATGGACCTTTCCAATGGGTTATTGTGCACGCCAAACAAAGATTGTATGCTAAATTTATGACCCTAGGGAGTTGATTTTCCAACTTACCCCATCGAGGCCCATAAGCCTTTGGTGCTTCATCTCCTATGATTAGGTTTTTTGGATGTTTAGGGCTTTTTTATTTCTTCCTCATAATAAAAATGCTTTCGAGTATCATTATAACACAATTCAAGAAGGCGCATAGTTGTCACTTTTCTTCTCGGAGATAAGTTATCACCGCTCGAGCTAGTTTGCTTTCATTCTGAACATCTATAGTTTCAACATTTTCCATATATTAATTAAAGTCAAGTTTCATTGTTTCTCTAGGTTTCGATTTTAAATCTGTATTTTATTTTGTTCCCTTCATCAATTCAGATCAAGAATATATCCAACAATGAGCAAGCCAAATATACCAATAAATTCAAAAAATTTAGATGGAAATGAAAGTTATTGGTTACAGAGAAGTGCACTTGGTCTTTACACGAATAAGTGTGTCTATTTTGTAATGGGCTTCCAAAATTTTAATTTAATTATCAATAATTATTAGGTGGATGGTAGGAATTTAACTATCCTCGATATAATATTCACAAGATATTTTAATGGTAGTCAAGATAGAGGGTTGGTTTTTATTTCAAAGTTTAGTTATATTTTTTTGCTTTCAATTTAATTGAAAAATATAAGTGTCATTGAACTCTGTGTTTCTTTACCATGTTTTTATTTTCTCATTACATTTTTTTATAAATGTACTTGTATATTATATATATATATATATATATATATAGATATATCTATATATATATATATATATTTATTATATATAATATTATATATATTTATATTAATATATATATTATTCTATATTTATATTTATATATATATAGATATATATATATATATAATTTGAAATAAAATTATAATTTAGTTAATTTTTATGTTTCTTTTTAAATCTCGACAATATAAGATCTATCATGAGGTAAGTATCATGATTTATATTATAGATTGATGTCTATTATGGTAAGTATCCCTTTCAACACTTCGTATATTTAGAGTTAAGATGTATTCAGGTTGGTTTAATTATTAATTTTATGGTTTTTTTTTACAGAGTCAAAATGTTAAACAACACATTTTTTTGTAAGTAAAGAGACTTTGTATTAAAATATAAATACAAAAAGTACATTCTTCATAGCATTAGAGCTCACCAAAGACTGACCATGGACATGGACCTGTAGCAGAGAAAGCATATGATAGAGGTAGGTACGAGGAGGTCTATGCTCATAGAGGAGAAACCAAAGAGCCTCCCACCAATTACATTGTAGCAAAATACACAAAACCATATCTGAGGATGAGAATGCAAGACATATAACAACGCTACCTTGAAGGACCAACAACGCCATCTAACGCTTAAGGGGTCCTCTTGCACCACTGGGCATGGTTTGTACTAGTCTAGATCATCTGGAAGAGGGAGCCCAAGGAGGTTGGCTGGTTGGAATCATAGAGTGTCGTTGACTTGGTCACTGTGACCATTGACCTTAATGTTATGACTACCACCTTTTCTAGAGGAGGGACCCGAATCGATAGAGATAGGTTTCGATGCGCTGCATAAATGGCGCCGTCATGGCGAGGGGCTACAAAGCCTTTCATGGGGAGCATCTATGTGCACTGGAGAATGTTAGACAACACATTACATCTCTACCATTTATGTTTTTTATTATATTTTATTTTGACTGAGTCAAAATCTTAAATAGGGCCTTACAACATTTCTACCATATTGAGCTAGAGATCACCTCTCAGTGCAATGATTGCAAAGAGAAGCGACGGTTGTGGTAAGTAGAGGAAATCTTTGTATCCATATGTAACAATAGATTACGGGCCTACAAGCTCAAAGAGGTGTTTGGCCATCAAACATGTGAATGTGTACATATATTTCAATGAATACTATGCAAGATGCCTCTCCATTTTGTCTGAGACTTATGGGATTAAGAATTCCTGCTTGTGCTACAACAACATGACCAGTAATGAAGTTGAACCCAAGTGTCCTTAATCTCAAATGATCATTAGTTCTTACAGCCATATCATAGATTTCAAGAATATTTTAAAATCTCACTAATAACAAGGTCAAACAATTTATTTGTCTCTCTAAATTCTATAATAAAATTAAATTCAACAAATATTTATCCTAAATAGATTCTTCAAAACACATTCCATATGTGTTTGAATATATGTGAAGCGTTATGTTTTTTTTTTTTTAAATATGCAGTCATAAATATGCCTTCACAAATATTTTCATTAATTTATAAAATGTAAAGCAATCAATTTTTATGGAATTTAGTTTTGTCATATGGTAAATTCAAATTTCATATAGAGATAATTAGGAATGCCAAATTATTTTAAGGAAGAATCTTTCATTCCCTTTCTGTTGCACACGGGTGGTTAGATATTACTTGGAAACATATGAGTTAAACAAGATACACAATCACAAAGTTAAACAGTTTCAGGGACAATGTGCAAGGATTTATCCCATAGTTGTTTTTGATGGGGGCCTCGGTGAATCTTGACTATGGGAGTGGAGGGGATATCCATCTATCTAACTCTCACAGATACAAACTTTTTTGGAATAACACAAGAGGCACAAATCAAAGGGTTGAGTTATTGGCTTTATGGTGCATCTTATACTTTTCTAGGATGATAGATATTTCACATATGAAGGTTTTTGGAGATTCCAAGGATACCATTGACTGGATAAATGGTGATGCGAGGTTGGATGCACCATCCCTTACAAACTGGAAAAACATAATTAATGATATCATCCCTTACTTAAGACACATCACTTTCTAACATGTATTTAGAGATATGAATATAGAGGCAAATCACGTTTTGAAGAGAGGAGTTGTTGCTACATCAAGTATCATGTACCATGAAGAATATATGGAGGAGATGCTACTGGTTAGGGGGAACATTCCTCTCTTCCGAGTTGTGTAGGCTTAATAATATGATTACTTTTAAGAGGATATTTTTTTCCCCTCAGAAGAAGTCGTAATTTCCATTAATATGTTGAAAATTACATTTTGTAGATGTCGTAGCATATGTATATCTGAGTCGATAGCCTATCAGTATATGAACAAAAATAAAAAACATGTGTTCCACGCAGGGAGCACAGTTATATCAACCATAATATAAAAACAGTCTCTATGCAGAGAGAGCGATCATAGTACTGTTTTGTGTGAAAAACCAAAAAAAAAAACTTAAATATTTACATATAATCAAACATTTCTATCGGGCTTGTGAGCCCATTATATAGCATGCAAATCTATGAATGGTCTGTGGTAGTGTTGGTAGAAAGCACCATCCTTCTCCTCCTGTATTAACCAATTGTCATCATGCCTGTGCGCAGCCTCCTTAGATAGGAAGTTTGCCCCTGTGTTGCACTCCCTGAAAATGTGATGACATACAAAAGTGTCAAATAATGATATAAGCTTGTGAGCCTCAGCCAATATGTGCCTCAATGAGCATGCAGTGAAATTTGATGTTTTATTTAACCAGTTGCACACAATTTTTGAGTCCCCAAAGAGTTGTAGATGTCTGCAGTGTTTTTCTAAGGTGAATTGTATGAGATATTTGGTTGTGCAAAGTTCAACAAAATTGTTTGTTCCCCTCCCCAGGCCCATCTGAATTTTAAAATAGTGAACATCAAATAAATGTAGAATAGCCCCTCCCCCACATCCCACATCCTGGGCTGATCCATCAAAATGGGCCCACGGGATAGATTTATTGATGACTTCAGGTTGTATGACTCTAGGGGTAGGGATAGAGTCTTCTTCAAGTAGCAGGTCATAATCAGCAATGATCCTAGGTAATATTGAGTTCTAGTGAGGGGCCTTATGATGAAAAATAGCCTGATTCCTAGCAATCTAGATAGCCCAGCACATGATTAAGGCCATGTTCCTTTCTTTCCCACTATGAGAAGTCCACCAAGAGCTCCAAGCCTCTATGATATTCCTTCCCTGCCAAGATTTTAAAGAGGGATAGTATGATGTTATATGTCCCGTTGCTCTTTAGATACGGGACAATCCATAAGTAAATGTTCAGTGTCCTCAGAATTATCTCTGCATAAATGACACCAAAATGGTCAATGGAAAGCACGCTTCATTAGGTTTAAGCCTATCAGAATCTTATTGAAGAGGATTGTCCACATGAGAACACGAGTTATGGGCACAACTTTAAATTTCCATAAAGCTTTCCACCAAGGCTCAATAAGTTGTGGCTTGACTGATTCCATCAAGATTAAGTACCCCTCCTTAGGTGTGTATCTGCCATGCTTGGCATGAGCCCAAATAATCTCGTCTTCTCCTTCTGTGATCCGAATATGAGACTCAGTCAATGCATCAGTATAAAGAAGCCAGTTTTGTTGCCATTGTGTAGGTATGTTGAGGTCAAGTACATATTTCCAGGCTTGTTGAAATATGGAGGAGTGCACCTCATCCACTATGTGACTGATATGCGTAATTCCTTGGACCGCAAGATAATGCTTCAAATCCTCTGGCAGTCTATGTTTATTGCCACATCCTATCCAGGGGTTAGCCCCAATATGAACAAAAGTTCCAGATTATATTCGCCATGTAAGTCCATCTCGAATGAGGTTGATGGAATTTATGACAACCTTCCATATGATCGATATATTAGTGCTGACTCTCCTTGCCGAATCCAGTCCATGATATAGGAGGGGAAAATATATTTGGAAGTAGCAACTTTATTCCATAGACTGTTTGCATTAGTAAGCTGCCAACCTAGTTTTTCCGCCAATGCTTTAGAGAAAATGTCCAACCGCTTAATTCCCCATCCTCCCCATCTTTTAGGTCTAATGATGGTATCCCATTTAACCCAGGAAAATATTCTTTCTTGTTGGTTCCCTTTCCATAAAAAACGATAGCAAATGTTTTGCAACCTGGCTAGAATACCTCTGGGTATCCAAGCTAGCATCATCCAATATACGGGTGTAGCTTCCAGGACTACTTTGATGAGGACCAGGCTGCCAGCCCTTGAAAGGTACTTGTGATACCAGATGTTGAGGCGCTTTTAAATCTTGGTGATAAGCCATATCCAATCAAAATTTTTGTATCCTTGCGGCTTTAGTCTATAACCAAGGTATCTCAACCCCTCTTCAATGGATAGAAGGGTAAAAGGAAAGTGCCTGAGTGCAAAATGAGTCTCATGTTGTGTACATCCCGTGGTTGTCAGAGTGGATTTACTGACATTAATGGCCATACCAGTGGCTTGCTTAAAAATGCCAAAGGCATTCTGTAGTGTTGTAAAATCCCCAATGCTCCCATTCAAAAAGATAAGCACATCATCCACAAATAAGAGGTGTGTAAGTATGCATGTGGCAGTGATTTTAATGCCTTCTATCCTGCCCCTTCTGTGCTCAACTCCAATAATCCTACTCAAACCTTCCATGATGAGAAGAAATAGTAGTGGGGAGAGTGGGCAACCTTGTCTGAGCCCATGCTCAGCATCAAAAAAGGGGGTAGCTGCTCCATTGATTAGTACACTAAATGATACATTGGTAATACAACACATTATCCATTTAATATAAGCATAGGGAAAGCCCAAATGAGTTAATAACATCTTGATATAAAGCCAATTGACTATGTCAAAGGCTTTTGATAAATCAACTTTTAAAATCATGCCTTTCAATTTTCTCAGATGGATAGAATGAAGTAATTCCTGAGCTATTCCAAGCTATTCCAACGGCTTCATGAATATGTCGATTTTGGAGGAAGGCAAATTGCTCAGGGGATATGTGGGAAGATAGGATGGGTTTGAGTCAGTTAGTAATGATCTTGGCGATAATCTTATAGATGCAATTACAAAGAGATATAGGACGGAAGTCATTGAAGGTGGTGGGGTTATCCGATTTGGGGATAAGAGCAATGAATGTAGAATTGATGGCCGTAGACATTTTGTCATTCCTACGGAAATCCTCAATAACCTTTAGTAGATATGTGCCAAGAATGTCAAAAAAATAAATGTAGAACTTAATAGACCAACCATCCGGGCCTGGGCTCTTATCTTTCTTGAACCATTTTAATGTGGCCTCAAGTTCTCCCATTGTTACCTCCCTTGTAAGTTCTAGTGCCTCGTCCTGGTCCACAAACCTAGGGAAAAGCTCAACTGTACGAATAATTTCCACCAAGTTAGCAATATGAGGAGCCTTGTAAATGTCTTTAAAGTGTGAGGTGGCTAGGTTAGCCAGATTGATGGATGATTGAATTGTGTGCCCCTGTTCATTCTGTAGTTCCCATATAGTATTAATGGCCTTCCTTCCATTAGAAAATTTGAGATAGAATCTGGTGTTATCATCACCATCCTTTAGCCAAATCACCCTACTTCTAAATCTCCAACTTTCTTCCCTGTCCTTTAGTATATGAGTCCTCTGCTAGATAAGGGAGGTGATCATATCTTTGTGGTCCTAAGAGTAAAATGTGCCTTCAGTGTTTTCCTCAGTGGATATTTCCTATTCAGCATTCTGAAGCATGAGATCATCTTGTATCTTTTCCTTGTGTGCCCAATCTTTGGATAAGCACTTCAACTCCTTAAGGTTGCAAACAAACCCATCAGAAATATCCCCTCCTTCCCCAATCAGGTGATTAATCCAGTAATCTGGTACAAGTTTCAAATATGTGGGGTCTCGTAACCAGGAAGAGTTAAACTTGAAGGGTGCCTTAATTTTGGGATCACCATCATCCAGTTCAAGAAAGATATCCCACCCATTGTCTAATCCGTGGGACTTCATTGAATAAGGCCTCCTTGATGAGAAATCGATCCAGTCTCCTGGATAGACTCTGTTACCCAATTCTATTGTTCCTCAAGGTGTATTGAATCTTTGCAGAGGGGATGTCAATCCAGTTGTGACCCTCCAAGAGGTTTGAAAAAAAATCAGACAGCCCATCTACCTGAGCTTATTGACCCCAAGATTCCATGAAACCAATAGAGAAATTTAGGTCCCCTCCCAGGATGATATTGTCTTTCTGGATAATTGAGGAGCTAAGAAGTTTCCTCCAGAAATCAGCCCTGTCATGACAAGGGCCATATACATTGATAATTTTGTATTCTGCCTCTAAGGTGGCAGAGTATATGTCAGCCCCCAAGTGTCTGATTCCCCCCCAAACCCTCTTCAATTCAATGGTGCGATTCTTAACTCCTAGAGAAATGCCTCCAAAACGGCCTGAAACATCCAATGCATGGAATGACCAACCAAGCAACCATCATTCCAATAGAGGGATAATAGTGTTGGACATGCCTAGGGTTTCTTGTAGAAATATGATGTCAACTATATCCAATGAAAAAAGTCTTCTCAAAACTAGTTTTTAATGAGGGCTAGCTAACCGTCGACAATTGAAGGATAGGATCTTCATGGAGGGGGGAGGACTAGGGTATTCCTTGCTCTAAGAACCCTATAAAGTGTCTGTTGTTTACCTTGCGCCAAATCTTCACCCGCCAGGTGCTTGGCTTTGGAGAGGGATGATGGTCGTCCCCTGGGAGGTTAAGAGGTATGGGGGTGACCTCTGGATCAAAACCCACAACATCTAGCTCTTGAAGTCTGCCCTTTGAATGCAGAGGATATTGGGAGATGGAGGCTGCCGAATGGGATGGTGGGGGATGGTAGGGTGCTGAAGTAATGGATGGCTGGGTAAATGAAAATATCGGGGGGGGGGGCGGGGGGGGGGGGGGGGTGGCTGAAAAGGTGCATGCCACATTGATGGGATGAGTCGGCCTGATGCCATGATTAATCAAATGACCCACAGAGGGGGGAATACAGTAAGATGTATGCAGATTAAGTGCAGATGAGATCAATGTGGTGTTTGAAGTAATTGAACAAGTTGTTACAGCTAAAGATGAGGTGGGAGAGAAAGAAGAAGTAGACATACCCGTGGAGAAGACATCTCCATGAGCCGCTCGAGATCTCATTAGTGGAGGGGAGGGTGGCTGGTAAGGTGCCCTCCGACACTTCTTCTTTGATCCTTTAGTAGTGTCCACCTCCGCAACTTCATTTGTCGTCTGTTGCTCCTCTGTACCCTCCACCTTAGTCAGCTGCTATGGATGAGGTTCCATATTTTTAGAGGCCTTGTTCTATGCCTCTTTCTTATCCTTTTGATTTAGCGGGCAATCCATAAAAATGTGTCCAACCTTATGACATCTCCAACACCAATAAGGTACTCCTTCATAATCTAGTATCTGCTTTCCCGGCAAGGATCTCCATTGAATGGTGATGTGTTCCTGCAGTCCTCCTCTAGTGTCTAAGTGCACCAAAATCCTCCCATATGCCATCATACCCGTGGTCTAGAATGATTTATCATATTCCATGTATGTGCCCAGCGAGTTCCCAATCCTTTTGAAGATGTCTTCTGACCAAAATTGAAGCGGCAAGCCAAGTAGCCTGATCCAAATAGGTCTGACCCCAATCTGTTCTGTCTCCGGGTCAAATAAAGGCGTCCATCGCTTCAACAAAACAGGGGCATGCTCGAAATGCTAGTAGGAGGACAGTACCCAGTTCATGTGGCCAGGTCTGTCAAACCTCAACGTGAACCAACCTCGAACGAATGTTTGAACAAAGGGGATGTCAACCAAGTGGTGCCCCCACACCTCCGAGGCCCAAGTCTTCAAGCGTGCCACAGTGTAATTCCGACCCCTAATTCTGTCGACAAGAACCCTATCTGCAAAATCCATGGTGTTGTCCCACTGAATATCCTCCCCGAGCCTCAAAATTACGTCCTCTGCCTTGGTCTTAAAGCACTTATATTTCTTCAGGGGTCGTGGCTCACCCGCAAAAGGGTGATTTTCTGAACCTCTTTCAATATCCTCTATTACTTCCATCGAAGGGTTAGGGTTTGCAAGGATGGCATCCGAGAGCGACAGAATGGTCGAGAAACAACCTGATAAGGGAGAAGAAAAGAAAGGGGGGTTCAGGGGAGCCTGTTCAACAGCAACATTGGTAACAGCAAGTGAAGTGTGGGTAACTGAGGTCGGGGGAGGGTCATGAACAAGACCAAAGTCATCGGGGCTAGGGTTAAGGCAACCCAAGATAAACCCCAAGGTAGACAGTGATGAAGGAGGTGAGGAGAGAGCCGATCAGGTTGGCGGATCGTCCGGTAAGATAACCGCAGGGTTAGAAGGATCAGAAAATTGTGAAGGCTTAGCAATGGTGCCAGTCAGAACGTCACTGTAAGTTAGAAAGCCCTCCGATGCTAAATGCATGGACATCCAGATGGATCCCTCCTCCAGCGGGTCTTCTGAGCAGTCCAATAGGTCTAGGTCCATCGCGCCAGCTGCCAGGGGAGCAGGAAACTGAAACGAGCAGCTTAACCGGCGGCAAGAGCGATAACCGACAGTGTGTCACATGAACGGCGGATATATAAAGCCATCGGAGTTGCTAAGCTGTCGAGAAGGTAATTCTCATGCAGGAAGCAGGTAAACAGGGAGGAAGGTAGCCGAGAGTCCTGCGATGTTGAGCCAACGAGGAAATAAGGGAAGTAAAAAAAACCCTCGGATAAAAACTGAAGTAAAAAAATCCCCAAGACTGCTTGTTCCGAGAAGTTAGTGTCGGAACGGGTCGGGTAAACTGTCTGCAGCAGTATCCCATACTACAGACTGCAAACCCTCTTCTCATAGCAACCTCCTCAATTCTCCCTTTTAAGAGGACATTAAGTCCATAAGCACTTGTTATTTGTGCCAGCATTTTCATTTTTATTTTGATTTGGGTGGTTAGCTTAGTACAAAATATGTAGGTATATGTTTATAGAGGTTATGTATATGTTGTGGAAAAACTATACTATATAGTCAATGACGATTGGAAGATATGAATACATTGATTATACGATGAGGAGAACATTGTGTATGATGTAAACATTTTTCTATATGAAATATGTGATGAGGAGAACATTGTATATGATGTAAACATTTTTCTATATGAAATATGTGATGTGTTTTCTTAATATGAAAGAATTTTTTTTTATAAAAAGTTACATAGATAAAATATGTTTCCCACACATTTACATTTACCTTTTGATACAATCCTTATAATCTACTCCTTCAACCAAGACCATAACAAACCATAGGATTTGAACAATGCTCTCATTAGTTTCACCCAAAAAAAACTTACTAAACCACATATCACTCTATTAGAATACCACATATCACCCTATTAAAAAGCAACATTGTATTATTACTATTGTATTATTATATAACAAAACACCACGATGTTAAACATACAGACTATTCCTGCAATTATCATAAATCCAAAATAAATTTAGATAATTTTTCCTACGGTACACTTCTCCTCCTCGAGATCTCGCATATCTGTCTATCGCTCAATTAATTGCTGAAAATGATAGGCGTTATTAAGTTCCGTATTGGACGATTGTCAGTGCCTTCAATGCACTGCTTGTACGAGTGCTCGTTTCCTTAACTGTATTGCCATTGGCCAATAGTACAATACGTCGACTTTTTTTGTTTTATTTGGAGATAAAATCTTGTTGAAAATTGGAAAAATCTTTATTTTAAATGGTTGAATTTGTATTTAGGTTTTGAAGATTTTTTTGGTGTATATAGTTTATTTTTGCATATAATTTAGCTAATAAAATATTATAATTTTTCCCACTATCAAGCTATTAAATTTTAAATTTTATATAAAATAGCCGAAAAGTAACCTCATTAGGCTACCCCACCTGAATACTTTTTCTTGGTTGTATATGAACTCACATGTCAAAATAAAAACTTTGTAGAGTTATAAAGTTGATACTTTTTTTTAATGGTTATCAGGTTAAGAGTTGTTTTTTAGTTTAATAGGAAAGAGATATGGTAATATCTTGTTATGTTAGGTAAACATTTTTACTTAGTTAAAGTATATAAAAATAAATGAAATAAAGTAAAAATTAATAATTTTCTTTTTTTCTTTTTCTTTTTCTTTCTTTCTTTAAAAAAAAAAAAAATTGTAATTTTATTATCATTTGATATAAAATTACATTTTGTAGATACATGACTCGCATGTATTCATAGATAAAGGTCACATGGATCTATCATTATAGTGTCTTAAAGCCTTCATAAGTGAGCATAATATAAAAAACCCAACAAGAATGCTTAACATGTATAGTTGTAGAAATCATCCACTTTTTCTTTCTTCCCTCTCTTCTTTTTTACCTCCTTCCATTCCCCTGGGACGGGTTGGACAATAGCCAATGTCATATCCACCAAATTTGCTTTAGGGGGGAGCTCCATTTCTTGTTTTGAGCTCTCTGATACATGAGATCTCTTAGTTCCTATTACCATTTTGTCCTTTGTTGTTTCTGCTTTGATGACTGTCAAATTTGGTGTGATTGTCATCTCTATGTTCTGGTTAGGATCTATGGTCTGTGGAGGGTGCTCAAACTATGTGATTATTTCAATCATTTCCTCATTTTCTTTGTTAGGTGGATACTTTTGATCCTCCTCTTCTTCATTATTTCAAAGAGGGGGCTTGTAGGGTTGTCGGTCCTTTGATTTAGCCACGTGGGCTTCACTCAATGAACCTATGACATATCACGTGTGTTCATAACATAATAAACGTTACCCCTAATTTGACTACATATTGGAAAATACCTCTAAAAATCACATTATTTAACCTCGTACCATTATGAATCCAATACACCTTCCCAATTAAAAAACCCCTACATTAACTAGATATTATAGGTATCCATTTTTTCATTAGCATTTTTTATATCCCTTATATTTTTTCATTAATTTTTGAGATCCATTTAGTATACTTGCCAATATAAAAACCCTTTACCCCCTAATATATGCTCAATATATTATGTCATCTTTTCCTCAATATATATCCCTGAATATGAACCCACGTTATATGATATTGCTCCCCTAGTGAAGCCCCACTGGATTTAGCTCATTGCCCTTTCCTCTTATTTGATTGTTTTTAGCCAATCATTAGTTGTCTTGTAAATGTCCTAGTTGGTTACATACATTTCATATGAAAGTCGTATTTTCATAATCAAGACTTTCTATCCACTTGAAATGTGCATTCTTCAGCTGTGTGTGATCTAGCAACCCCTTGTCGAGGTCAATCTCTACACAAATGCGAGCATGTGTGAAAATCCCATGTGTTATTCTCTCACTATCTATTTTTATAAATACTCCTAGTGTGTTTCCAATGTCTTCTAGTGCTTGGTGATGCCAAAAGGGAAGTGGGAGGTTTGGCATGCAAACCCAAACATGAATATTTGTTACTTCCATGTTTGATGAGTCAAATTCTAAAAACCAAAGGGTAGTGAATAACCTAACTATTCCCCAAAACCACGACCCTTCCTCCATGATTTTCTAGTAATTTTCTTTTGAAAATAAGTGTACTATGAAGAAACATTTCGAACATAGGTAGATGTTATACTCTTTGGTTCAATTAGTGTAGACCCACTAATCAAGGTCTTCAGGTTTAGGCCAAAACCCATTAAATCTATAGATTATAACCTCTTTGTGAAAATATGAGAACATGTTGTTTACTTATGAGTTCTTGATCTCTAACTATGGGTATTTCTCCATATTTTCCACTATGTAAGACCTAGGAATAGTCCCTACAAGGCTATGGCCTTAGTATGTCCTACTCCTCATCTAGTAGCTTCTTTATAAGAGACTGATGAGGTAGGTATTGCTCCTCCACATAGTCCCAAGACCAAGAAAAGAGTGGAGGCTTTGCTTATCTTTTATTCTTTGAGAATCTTATTGTCTTGTAATAGTTTCCCTTCTTACATGAGCCTTTGCTTCACTATTGGGAGTCCCTCACTCTGATGAATCTTGTTTTTAAGGCTCTCCACTGAGTCCTTGTCCTTGACCCAGATTAATATGGATCTCCTTGATAATATTTTAATGAATATATAGAAGGTCCTATTTATCTTTGTGCATGTTGGGGATTGGACTACCTCTAAACTAGGATGGTACCTCTTCTCCCTAGTTGAGATTTATTTTGATCCAAGGTCTGCAAGTACGGGCTCAGTTCCTCCTTTGTCCATGAATATGCTCTAGTCTAATGCTTTTCCCCCCTCTCCAAGTGTATCTGTTGAGGATGTAGAACTCAATATAAAAGCAGGAAGAAAAAAAAGACCAGAAATGAGGTAAAAGTACACGTTTACCGTTAGACAACAGCTCATTGTTCATAAAACCATGGCGGCTAGAAACAATAAAAACCTCCCATTCTGTAAGAAAGATCCAGATCCATAGAGTATACTAACAAGAATTAACCAAGCTTCGTATTCCCTCAGTATGTGATCAACTTATGGAGAGGAAATTATATAACTCATAATTTGATCGTATATGTGCACAGAAAGCCATCCTCTCCTTAGATCCTCCATAGAGTACACAAAATTGGGCAGAAGATTGTCGAAAATTGGCCAAAACAACAAAACTTCCCCAATATCTTCCTATAAACCATATCAGAAAGAAACCATCCCCTAAAAACTTTCCTTGAGCCTCAACCTTTCTAGATATATTAACATTCTCCAACTGAGGCATAAACCAAAACCCCCTTTTCTGATTGTTAGGGGAAACCCTCGTGGATATGTAGCCATCGTATTGAGTGAAAGGGTCGCAAGAAACTCCATCTTCTTCCCATCCATCAAATAAATTAATAATTAAAATAAAATTGAGGTAAAATAGTCAATTTACCATTGATGGTTTTTGGGCTCCAGGTTTTCATAACCTATGGTTTTTCCATTGGTGTGTGTGTGTATATAATATATATATATATATATATATATATATATATATAATAGATATATAGTACTATAACCAACCTAGATCCATCTTAACTCCAAATCTACTAAGCGTCTAGAGGGATAAAATATTTTGATGTGCAAACCCCTTTTAGAGTGAAAAGAGATTTGATCCATGTTAGTGGTTTATAGATCCAAAGTTAAAATTCATCGAGCTAGTTTTATTTAAAGGTGTATTTTTATAATTTAGTATGAAAGAGAAATGTAATTTCTTTTATGTTTAATTTAGAGTTAATATGTATTTTTTTAAATAAAAATAAAATGTTTAGTAAAACTAACGTGGATTATAATTTAAAAAAACAAAAATAAATAGGCATATTTCGTTAGTTTAATTTAAAAGCATTATAAAACACTACTCACAAGTTCTTGATATTACAACATAAGGTAGAGAAGATGTGTGTAACATAGATTTCATGCGTGTGTGTACATGTGTCTGTGCAATTTCTTTTATGTTCAATTTAGAGTTAATATGTATTATTTTTAAGTAAAAATAAAATAAGTATTAAATAATATGGATTATAATTTATTAAATAATAATAATAATAATGCAGATTTGTTGCCCACGGGATGTAGAATTGACGGTGATGGGGTGTACTGTTAAGTCACTCTATGATGTCAAGGTCACCGATTCAAAACTCCATGGGAAAAAATCTAGTCATGTTAAGGGCTGGTGTGGCCTAGGCCGGGTGCGATCAATGGGTGATTTTGACAACTTAGATGCCCCTGGTCCACAATTTCTAAAGCCAAACATTAAGCATGTAGTCATCTCTAAAGGACACAGACAATTTGACAAATAAAAACGAAATAATGCATATTTGGCTAGTTTTAATTGAAAGCATTATAAAAATCACTCACAAGTTCTTGACATTACAACACAATGTAGAGGAGATGTGTGCAGCATGGAGTTCATATGTGGTGTGTGTATATATAATGAAAAAATATTTTACTTTAGGTGACAAATAAAAGAACATATTTTGATGTCCATATTAAGTAACAAAATTTTATATCAACTTTATATAAAAATAAATTAAAAAATTAAAAAAATCAAGTTATATTTTCACTTAAAGTTTAAGAATTCTTTTACTTTATAATAATGCATTGATATAAGCCATATTTGAATATTGATGTAAACTAATATATATGAATATCAACTTCATATATATGTATATGTATATCCTTCCATGATTACCATAAAGTTGATGTGTGTGTGTGTGAGAGAGAGATGTGTAATTTCTTCCATGTTGAATATGGAGTTTATATGTAATTCAACATGGAAGGAATTACATATCTCTCTCTATACATCTTAATATTGAATCTATAAGTGTTGGGAGGGGTCAAATCTCTTGAGATGAAAACCTTAAACTTGAAGAAATATTTGCACCTCAATATATTTGATCCCTCTTTGCACATGATAGATCCAAAGTTAAATAGATCTACACAAATTTGTCTTAAATTTTTATGTAGTTTTAGATATTGAATAAGAATATATAATTCACAATTTGGTGATTACCTATTTTAACTTGTAACCATCAAATCAGATTTTAAAAACCAAGCCTCTAGAATTTATCTAACAATAAAATTAACTACAACTAAACTTATATAAATCTCATATTAAGTCTCTTAATTCAACGCCTCTCTAAAAGGCTTTGATGCGACCCTCCACACTTAATGAAGCATGATCTATGAAATCTAAATATTTGCGACCTTTTTAGACATTAAATGAGTAGGCATTGGCTTGTTCTAGAAGTTATTGCCTTCACCAACACATTAATATATCCATTTCCGAGTGGAAAGTTAGTCATTCCAACAAATATAATTTAGGGGATTCACTCCCTTTCTAAAGGAAGTAAGACTAAATATTTAATAATTTAGGGGATTCACTCCCTTTCTACACCTTGGCAAAATACTAGGGTGTGATGTATTGCATCTTAATATTTTTTGGTGTAATAAACTAGATAGTGAGAAAAATTTCTCATTGCAAAACAACTTGTTGCATTTTGGAAAAAATTTTGTTGGCTCCCGGTTAATGGCGGTGTAGAAGGATGATCCAATGCTCCCCGTGTGTTTCGTCGCATGTGCTTAAATCTAGCGATGTGTCTATTTACTAATACTTGCAGGTTTTTGTGTAACAGTAATCGTGACTCCAACAAATGATATCAAAACCAGAGATTTTGAGTTCGAAACACACTGGATTCGCATTGGAAGGAGATCAACAACAAACCAACTATCTTCTGATGTAACACTTGGTTTTGAAAAAAACCTATAATTTTTTTAAGAAAATCAAGTATAGCAAAAAAACCATAATCTTATATCACATCGGCAAAGCTTTTTGTGTGATGCAACACTTTTTCCATTTCATTTTTTATCGAAATGCGAGAAAGATTGAAGAGTGTGACATATTGCATGAGATGAATTTATAGTGCAATACACCATAAGGCAACAAATTTATGAAGAATACAATGGGCCAAATAGATTTGAAGACCAACAATGTTTTGTATAGATGTTGACGTGTCTTTGTATGGAAGATAATGTGTCATTATATGAAATATGACATGCTGTATGAAAAATAATGCTCGTCGGGATGTTGATGTGTGTCTGAACAAATGATGACATGGAAAAGTACACATAGTAAGACCTTTACGTCCATTTAACTGGCGGGGAAATATTCCTTTAACACAGTTTAAAATCTTTGAATTGAGGTTTATCTTATCTATATTATTATTATTATTTTTTTTAATAAAAATCACATGAGAAATGAGAATTCTTGAGTCTCATACGTTTCAAATTATTTAATTCAATGCCGTTAATCATTCCAGATTAATATGGGGAGTTTGTATATATGAGAAAATGAGAATGAGGTAAAAGAGTTAATTTTAATAGGGAAAATATAATGGTAAAATCCTAAAAAAAAATATATAAAATATATAATATATAGTGTAATTTATAGATGAAATAAATTTTCTCATCGAATCTGATAAAACAATTTCAAGAAAGAATGTGATTTTTTGTTATTTAAAATGCATTTTGAATGCATAAATGGATTCAACACTCTGAAAAACCCATTAGGGCACTCAAAAATCCTGAATAAAGAAAACGTAGTGTAATTTGTAACCCATTAGGGCACTCAAAAATCCTGAATAAAGAAAACTTAGTGTAAATTGTAGACGAAATAAACTTTTTCATGAGAATCCGATAAAACAATTTCAAGAAAGAATGTGATTTTTTGTTATTTAACATGCATTTTTGAATGCATAAATAGATTCAACACCCTGAAAAACCCGTTAAGACACTCAAAATCTATAGTTTAAACAACTTAAATTAGAACTTTTAAAAATATTTGCCAAATTTTGGTTACAATTAACCTTATAAATCTTATAAATTATCGTAAACCAAAAACCATTTCTTCTATAAATTAAACTACGTCAAATAAAAAATATCTTTGCCAAATTTTGGTTACAATTAACCTTATAAATTATCGTAAACAAAAAACCATTTCTTCTATAAATTAAACTACGTCAAATAAAAAATATTTCACTAATAGTGCAAACATACTATTTTAATAAATTAAAAGATAAATTCAAAAAAATTCAAACATTTTTTTTCAAAAAATAAAAAATAAATATATAATAATGAATGAAATCAAAGATATTAGGTTACTCAATATCAATAAATTTAATTAATGCATTAAACTAAATTCAAACTAAAATCTAAAAAAAACAAAAATATATATATAATATATATATATATATATATATATATATAATATATATATATAATATATATTAAAATGAATGGACATAAAGATTAAAAAAACTAATAAATTAAATCATTATATCTTTTAAAAGTCAAACAAAATATGGTCAATTTTTTTTTTTTTTTAAATAGATATTGATGATGGTGGTGGTGGTGGTGGTGGTGGTTAACGTCCCCTGAGACCAAACTTTGGTCTATCGGACTTAAAAAAACGAATTATTTAATTTGATTTAAGATTTTATTCCTATGTTCAAAAAGCTTGATGAGAAGTCTCCTGAACTCACTGTAATTTTGACAACTTAAAAGGCTAGGAAGGTCAGTATTGCAACACAGATTTTGAAACTGAGATCTAATGTGGTTGTACGCGGGGCACTCTAAGAGGAAATGATTTTCATCTTCGATGTTTGTATTCTCACAGAGATGGCAAAACCTTTCCATCCATGGTGTTTTAGGAACTGCCCAACGACCCATTTCAATGGAGCTCATGAGAGTTCGTCCTAATCTTGGCAATATTAATTTTCTTCTTTGAGCTAGTTAAAACAGAGAGATATTTTTGATCTTCTAGGGTGGGGTTGATGACCTCCTTATAATATCTTAATTTTCTTTTAGTTGCTAAATCTTTGTCACACCACATTTTTTCTTTGAACTTAGAAGTAACAATATTTTTAATGTTATTAATGTTTTGCAATGCAACATTCTCGTCAATCTCCCAATGATTTAACCAGGCCTTGGTGTCTTTATAACAACCTCGTTTGAGCCTTAGGTGGTTTTGACTGGAATTTAAAGCTACCTTGGGAAGTCTATGGTCTCCTATGTTATTGAGTTTGTGCTTGTATAACAGAAGCCTAGCCATAGCTAGGCTCTCGATAGGGGAAATACCAACTTCTATAAGGAGAATAGGATAGGGTGTGTTGCTTTTAATTTTGATGTTATACATTATAAAATGCTTTTGGATTTGCTCAATCTTTCTCTAGGATTCTCTAGAGATGCTACAACCCCAAACCTCACATCCATATAAGATAACATGAGTGACTAAAGTTTCAAAGAGGAACTTCTTTCTATCCCACATTATGAGGTTTGTCGTTTGACAATTATTTTCAAGACCAAAATAAGCTTTCCATCCCCATTAATCCTTTTCTCAATGTTATAGTTCCAGTTGAGCTTGTGATGAATATCAATTCCTAGGTACTTGTGGGAAGACACTTCCTCCAAGTTACTATTGTCATACATAAAATTAGCATAAGTGTCCTTCTTGGATTTGATAATCGTAACTTTTGTTTTGTCAGTGTTAACAATCATACCCATGGTAGAGCAGAAATCCTTAAGAAGTATAAGTTGCTTATCAAGATCATATGGGCACCTTGCGGGAAGAACAATATCGTCAGCGTAGAGAAGAAGGTTGATGACTATCCCAGCTAAGATCGCGCCAGCACATCCGGCTTCCTCTAAACAACCTTCTAGCTTGTTGATGTAAATGCCAAATAGGGTAGGGGAGAGGGGGCAACCTTGTTTAACTCCGATATTGCACTTAATATCTTTCGACCACCCATCATTGCTCTTTAACTTGGCAATTACATTCGCTTATAACCTTATAGCAGCAGCTCTCAACTCAAAAGGAACCTTTAGCTCTTCTAATATGTTCCAAATGTTGTTTCTAAGAATCGTATCGAACACCTTTCTAAAGTCCACAAAGCAACAAAAGAGATTGGATTTATCATTGCGGCATTCCTCCACAATGATCCTAAGCGTAACGAAGTGGTCTATTGTTGAGTGCTGCTTTCTAAAACCCGCTTGGTCTTTTGCTTGCTTACCTTCACTTTCAAGCCATATGCTCAACTTCCTTTGCAAAATAATACCATATAACTTGGTTAGGAGAGGGCTGATCATAATTGTCCAATAATTAGAAAGGTTATTTGTATCTCCACTTTTAAAAATAAAGATAATAAGACTTTGAGTCCATTATATAAGGTTAAAAAATAGATTAGCTAAAACTTTATAAAATATTAGATAAAACCATAAACAATTTTTTAAAAACACGGAAGAGAATAACTATATATAATAAATATAAAAACCATAATTCTATAAACAATTTAAAAATAAATAAATAAAATTATTATACCAACAAAAAAAATTAATTAATTATATATGATAATCAATAATAATAAACTAACACTACAGTTATAAACTAAAAATAAAAAATAACAATTATAAATAATTAAAAAGAAATAAAAATATTTATTTCGATATCTTCTATATTCTATAGACATATAACTTTGAACTCATGTTGTCAGCCTTAGAAATTTTTTACACAACTTCATGTTCTTATATGAATAACAAGGTGGCAAAGTCCTTGTGGGAAAACCCTTATGTTCACTTGGCAATGAAATCTTTTTTTAACGATGATAAATGTCTTTCAAGTATGGATGGTTATCTAAAAAAAATATTGGGGGTGGATGCTTGAAAAGGTTGATGAAGGTTATTAAATGCAAGAAGATTAAATTTATAACAAAGTATTTTCAAAGCCATTTTTATATTTTGGTATTTTTTGGCACACATACTTAAAAGTTTAGCAGGCGACTTTTGAGTTAAAAATGGTTTCAAAATAAGAATGTATTAATGAAATTAATTTTAATAAAATTCAAAATCATGATGTTATATTTATGGATAAATATTTTTAAGGAAAAAAAACATTTTTCTTTAATTGTATTTTTCACTTATTTTTTTAGAGGTTTATTCAAATTTCAAGAGCAAATATATGTTGGATGTAGAATTAAAATCCATGTCTAATGAGTAACTACTTAACATAAATTTGAGTAGATCCACATCGAAAAAAATGAAAATACACTAAAAATTGTGTTTGGAACATGCTTTTCATATGTTTTCCATTTTTTTGATGTGGGTCTACTAAAATATATGCAGGGTGGGTACTCGTTAGATGTGTATTTTAATTTTGCATCCAATATATGTCTTCTCTTTACATTTGAGTAAACCTATAATGAGATAAGCCAAAAAGACAATGAAAAAATAGTTTTCTTTCTTTTTCTTTAAAAAATCATAACTTTTATTTTATTATTTCCCTTAAGAGACACATGTTAAACCTAAAAAATCAGTTATTTCAAATCGTATTTTAAAGTGGAAAGAGTCTTCAAATTTATTTATTATGTTTATATACAAATTTTAAATATAGGTTAAATTTATTATTGATTTAAAATATATTTATTTATTACTATTTGATTTTGTAATTAGAGAAATTGGCGATTGAGTTAGTTTTGTGTTTATTTGACACAATCAATTTCAATTGTTACCACTATTGTTAACTAATCCTTCGGGATTATGTTTGTAAAATAATAATTGATTGTTAGTTTTTACTTTCTATTAATAAGTTATCAATATAGTTTTATCTCGAACCTACCTTACATTTGTATAAATTAAGTTCTCTTCATGAATGCAAACAATTTTCCATTGGAGAGTTTATTCACGGGTCTGTCTATAGTGGTATCAAAGCACCGATTGAGATTATAAACTCCATGTCTATTGAGTTTGTTTTTGATGAGGCGCTGTTTTAAGTTTATGGAGGGAAGAATGTACCAGTTTCATAAAATGCATTTTGAGGAGCATATTGCTTGCATATGCATGAGATAAAGACCACATGACTATTGGAAATAGAGTTAAAAACAACCAAGGTAAAAGTGATTACCCACGAGTAACTCTTATTGTTGGCATAATTGACAGTGAATAAATAACATTAAATATTAGTGAAGATTTTAAGTATTTTTGGAAGTGAATTATTAATTATTATTAGTGGAAATATTTTTTCATATTTTAAAGTTTAATATTTAATCCACCTATTACTGAAAAGTGGAGAATTCTTCAAGGTTCATGAAAGTGAAAGTAGTAATATATATATATATATATATATATATATATATATATATATATATATATATATATACAAAGTGTTTTTTGATAATGATTTAAAATGAAAATGGATAGAAAAGACATTTTCCCAGAATATGAGACCAACAAGTAAGGTGATTACATTTCCTATATATTTAATATTACTTCCAGGAATATCTTTGTGTGGAAGTAGGTAGGGCGAAAATAGAGAAAGAAACATAGAAACATGAAAGATAATAGGAGATAAAAAGGTCGAAAAAGTTGGTAAGAATCAAGTGAATGAGAATTGTACCAAATTGTGATTAAAGAGAGAATTTCTCATTTATTTTATCAATTAAGATAAAGAAAGGTGAAAGGAGAAAGTAAATGTAAAAATGGCTAATTCTGAAATTAAATAACTTCAATTTAAAAATGGTGGAAATATTCGACGACAAGTTTGTTTTTATTTTGATTTGAAATAAGTTTTAAAAGATGAAGAGAAAAAAAAGAAGGACAACAATGAGGTTTGAACTTAGCTTTGTTCAAAACTATTTTTGAAGCCCGCCATCGGACCACTAAGCCAATTTTATTTAAAACAAAAGGAGAAGGGGATTTATATTTTTTAGAGGAGTATTGCATATATTTCAAAAAATTGAAAAGGATTTGTTTGAAGATTTTATTTGGCTTCAAAACAATTATAACTTCAGTAGCCTGCATAGTTGGAGTTGTGCTTAGTGGAAAAGAGAATTATCAAGAGTGGTTTAGAAAGCTTAAAAGTGCCCTTGTTTTTAACAATTTGTGGGAAGTTTGTCAAATCAGAACAGGTAAGGACGAAAAAAAATTGCACTGAAGCCACCTAATAATGAGAAGTAGCGTGCAATTTTGGAAACAAAAAACAACAAGGCATATGCATTAATAACTTCATCAGTGACATTAGAGGTAATTCGATATATCGTTTCAGGCGATATTGCATCCATAGCATCACAAAAGTTGAAAGAACTGTATGACTCACACTCATAACTTGAAATTATTTAGTTATTGTTAAGATTTTTTAATTTGGAGATGAAAGCCAATGAGCCACTGAAGAGTGCTTCTGAAATAAAAGCCATTTTCCATTATCTAAATTTCACTGGAATTGACGTAGATTTACAACTCACAACTTTTGTAAAAGTCCTTCACCCTGCCTATTCACACTATTTGGAATCTCTCCAAGCTAGTCGACAATTAAAAAACATTACATTTGATAAAATAGTAAACAAAATAGCTGAAGTGAAAGGGCCTTTGGAAAGAAAGGGACTCCACCCAATTCTAACGTAGAAACTTTATGCCCCACACAAAAAGATCAGAAGTATCATGGTGAAACTTCTAGAGGTGATAAAAGTATTAGAGGTCATGGTAGAAGAAATTATAGAGGTGTGGGGGACATAATCAAGGAGTCAGACAACAAAATGATAGACAACAAATAAATTTTAATGATAAACCAACTGCCAAATGTTTTAGATATGGTAAAATTGGTCACATTGCTGTTAATTGTAGAATTTCTTGGGAGAAAGTTAGTGAAAGGAGAGAACAATTGAATGAAAAGAAAGATCAACGACCACCAAATAAGGGAAAACCATTAGATTTTCCACATTACATTGTTTCTCGCCATTTTAATATTAATGGTGTTTTTAGTATTGCATCTTCTATATGGCAAGACAATTGGATTTTGGATTCAGGAGCCACGTGTCATATGACTTTTAGGAGAGATTTTTTCGAAACATTTAGTGACCAAGTTGATGGAGTAATATATTTTGCTGAAAAATCTCAAGTTAAGCCTTCAAGAATTGGATCCATTTGTTTGAAGATACCAAAGCTTGAAAATTATGTTATACAAGATATCCTTTACATTCCACAATTTCAATGAAATCTAATGTCTCTTATACATATTTGACAGCAAAGGGAATTCCATACATGTCTTCAATAGCATCATTAAGATATGTAGAACATCTGATCATGCAATCATTATGACGGGTATTGAAGAAGGTACAGTGTTAAAATTGAATGACACATAATCTACTGTAATGAATTCTCATGATAGTTCTGCTCTTTTAGCACAACAAAATGATACTTTATCTTCCATTTTATTATGTCATGCTCATTTTGGTCACATTAACTATGACAATATCAAAAGTATGAGACAACAAGGTCTACAAATATTGCCTACAATTCGAAGAAATCTTACTCCGTGTGATGCTTTTATTTTGGGAAAACATTCTAAGCAACCTTTTCATAGTTCTTATTCTAGAGATTCAAGAAAATTAGGTCTCAAATTCAGAATTATGTGGTCAGATGCCTGTTGCCACTACTAATGGTAATAAATATATGTTGACATTTATTGATGATTATTCGAGAATGTGTTAGGTGTATTTGTTGAAAGATAAGTCACAAGTATTTGAAAATTTTAGAACTTTTCATTCAATGATCAAAAATGAAACTCAACTAAACATTGACATTCTTAGAACATAACCATGGTGAATATACTTCTAATTCATTTGAACAATATTTAAAGGACACCAGAATCAAATATTAGACTAACTTACCTTATAATCCACAACCAAATGGCATTGCGGAACACGAATACAACTTTTCTTAATACGGTTAGATCTATGATGTTCTTTA
Source organism: Pinus taeda (assembly GCA_000404065.3). Lineage (NCBI taxonomy): Eukaryota > Viridiplantae > Streptophyta > Pinopsida > Pinales > Pinaceae > Pinus > Pinus taeda. The sequence continues at coordinate 152,406 of APFE030904803.1, forward strand.
TGAATGTTAAGTTGATGTTTTATGGAGAAGCAGTTCTTTGTGCAACTTATATTCACGATCATTGTCCTTCTTCTGTCATCAATGATAAGTCTCCTTATGTTGAAATATGGTATAATCATCTTCCTGTTGTTCAACATTTTAGAGTCTTTGGTTTTGTATGTTGTGCATTGATTCCTAAACATCAATGCAACAAGTTGGGTGTCAAGAGTCATAAATGTATTTTCTTGGTATATTATGCTACTTCCAATGCTTACAAGTTGTATGATGAGGAGAACAAGAAATTTATTCTTTCCAGAGATGTTATTATTCTTGAATGTGATAAAGATAATTCTATTGTTGATAGAAAACTAACTCATGTGGAGAAATTTTCATCCAAAATGTTTCATTTTGAATTTGATAATGACATTCCGCATACTGAAGATGGGTTCCCATTCTGGATCAGTTTGTGGTTTTTCCATCTTTGACTCATGAGAATGTTACTACTAAAGAAAATTTGGAAGATAATATTGTTTCTGCAAGGTCAGAAGGAGTTCCTGAAGAACCTGTACTTCAGGATGAGCAACCATCACAACCTCTTCAACAACCTTTACGAAGATCGACACGTGTTTGAAAATTTCCAGGCAAGTATGATGATTTTGAGATAGGAATTTCTTCTAAATGTGATTCAAGTAACTTTTCTCATGACTGTGAATTTAATCATTCTACAATTAGTGAACCCAATACTTTTGAAGAAGTTGTTAATTGTGATGAATGGAAAGATGCAATGAAAAAAGGAGTATGATGCACTTATTAAGAATGGAACTTGGACGTTATTGGATCCTCTTGCTGGTGTTAAACCTATTGGTTATAAATGGGTGTATAAGATCAAATACAAGGAAGATGGTTCACTTGATAAATACAAGGAAAGGTTTGTAACAAAAGGCTATGTTCAAGGTGTTGACTACATAAAGGCATTTTCTCCTACAACAAAAATGGGGCACAATTAAAATTTTTTTTTCTCTTGCAGCTCAGAATAATTGGAAGATACACCATATGGACGTTAAAACAACTTTTTTGAATGACAATTTGAAGGAGGATGCTTATATGCTTAAGCCTAAAGTGTTTTATGTTAAAGGTAAATAGAAAAAGGTACGTAACTTGGTAAATGCATTGTATGAACGGAAATAGACATCCCGTGCATGGTATTGTTACACAGTGATTTGTCACCATTGGTCACCGTCCCTGTTACCCTTGTTTTCGTACATTGGAGGACGCTTTTCGGGACCTGTGACCAGTGACACAACTTGAAAACACTTGCATTGTATTCCCCTAAGTCTGAACTTCATATTCCCTGAAGACACCTTATGAAGATTATCCTTAGAAAATGCTTTTTTTCCATTAGCGCGGGTTCACAGTGTCTTACCCGCGCCACTGACTCAGTTACTCAAAAGAGGGCGCGTCCATGGACGCTCTGTCATAGAACAAAGCCCGCGCCACCTAAATTTGGTTATGATTTTTAGCCAGCGCGCACTCAT
>APFE030904836.1:6162-24918 GCA_000404065.3 Pinus taeda
CCTCAAAATAGCTCCGGAAGTTCAGAACCCGAAAAACTGCTAAAAATAGTAAGTTGTGTTACAATTAAAGAAACTGAAAATGCTGAAAGAAACAATGGTGGGGGTCCAGGTGGACTTGGCAGGGGGCCACCAATATCCACCTAGATCACTAGGGGTGCCCATATGTGATTCTCTTCATTAGATAAAGACAAGACAAATAATGTGAATCTCAATAATGCTCCTAGCAATGTTGTTGATGATGACCATGCCATAGAAAATGATGTTGTCCCACCATCAATCACAAAGCCACCAGTAACCAAAATTCAAGGTGAAAGTTCAACTAAGAATATCAACGATATAGAGATTAATGGATATTCAGTTCATACAATTACAGAAAAACATGGTATTTATCCCTCATTAATACATTATTAGAGAAATGGGCTCACTCATACAAAACATAGAGGGCTTCTTACAATTATCATTGAAGAGGAGGAGGCCGAGGTGGTTGTGTGGTATAAGGAGATGGCCCAATTGGGACATGGGCTAGAATTGATACAACTCAAATCCACAGTTGTTCAAATCTCTTAGGGGAGGCCAAGCCCATTCAAAGATGGGTTTCCTAGTAAATCATTGTGGTTTGGGTTTAAAAAAAGGCATGTAGACCTTGTATTACATACAATTGAGGGCCTTAACAAAGACAAAACTTTAAATATACGCCTTGCAATTGTGTCTAAGTTCTAAGACACTCTTTCTAGTCATTAGGGGAATTTTGAGGACTAAAATGGGCCTCCTAAGAAAAATGTAAGACCAAAATAAAATTTATAAGAATCAACAGGATTCAAGAGGATGATGTCAACTATGGGGGATGATTCACTATTTTTGGAGTAAAAAAGTAAAAAGATTAAAAAATAATAAAATAGAAAACTATTTTTTCAACTCGTATTTTCAACTTATCTCTCTAAAGTTTTACTGAAATTTCAAGTGGGAGTACTCGTTGGTTGCAAAATTTAATTCCTCATCGAATGAGTGCTCATGTTTCATACTTTCGATGGACCTTGTTACACAAAAAATGAGAAATACATGAAAAAACATGATTGCAATCACGCTTTTCATGTATTTATCACTTTTCATATAGTAGGGTCCATCAAAAGTATACAACATGAGTACTCCTTGGATGAGAAATCAAATTTTGCATCCAATGAGTTTTTTCGCTCAAAATTTGAGCAAACCCATAGGAAGATACGCTGAAAATACGAGTTGAAAAAATAGTTTTTTTCTTTTTCCCTCTAAAATTTGATGATATAATTTACTATTATTTTATTATTTCCACTATTATTTTATAATTTCCTTAGGAGACCCATTTTATACCTCAAAATTCCCCTAATGTCATACGATAACCATTCTTATGCTACAAACCATATATGGACTTGTGATGAAACATGTGTACAAGTACGAAGGAATTGCGACATGCTGTTAATTTCCAAGAGAGGGAGTTGAAACGTGCCAAAGATTTTTCCAAATTGTAGGTATTGGATAACTATTATATGTCGTGTCAATAGAATTGGAGTTTTAATCTTAGTGTTTTATCTATTCAAAGGTAAAAATCAATTATAAAACTATATACAAAATTGTGAAATAGGTGTATGCATGGTTGCACATCCCCATGCATTGATGAATAAAGAACATTTTTTGAATTGACTTTGTCACTTCGTTGCACCAAGTGGTGTCTCACCTTAAAACAAACACCTATTGATTTTAGATGGCCATGGAAGCCCCATCATTGTGAAAACAATTGAGGAGGCAAACAATTTGGGCATCGACCTGTTAACATTGCTTGCTCATACCACTCACAGATTGCAACCCCTTGATGTCAGTGTGTTTGGCCCTTTCAAGAACTATTTCAGGTCAGAGTGAGCTTCATAGATGACAAAGAATCTAGGGGTTTATGTGAAAATGTATGAGCTAGCAGAGCTTGCAAGTAAAGTTTTTAAAATGACTCTCACACCATCAGATATCAAGGTTGGCTTTAGGAGGATTGTGTTGAAGGAAATGTAACTAGGTTCGATCTTCATAAATGTACTTTTGATATTTGTATTCATTCAAGAAAAGAAATATTAATTTTATAATATATGTCAATGAGTTTCTTACTCATTGAAATAGGTCTAGCATATGTTAAAGTGCTATAGGTGAGTCAAAGAGTCAAAATAATTATGTTGAAGACCTCAAAGGCATGTTACTAAAGGTATACTTATGTATTAGATTCAAATAAGAAACCTCCAAGAAAAGTTAAGTATCCTCCAATCAAAGGCACCATCAAAATAAGCGATCTGAATTATATATGTTAAGTCGGCCTGCAGTGTTCTAGTCGGCCTAAAGGAGGGACAATCCTCTATATATAGAGTTGTCCACTCCATTATAACGTCAAGCATTCCCCTTTGAAATCAATGAAGGTAGGACACCGAGAAAAGGGTAAACAAGGGACAAAGAAAGGATATCCAAGTGTAGCAAAGAAGAAGGGTACACAACCGAGCCTAAGAGGACTGTTTCTAGGGCAAGTTACAGTCACACGTGTGAGGAAAACGAAGGCTTCATGTGGTCATAACAACAACAATATCACAGTCAACATATTTCATCACTTGGGATAGAAGCATAGGCCTAAAGGGACTCCCACTCAAGCGAAGATACAAGGAAGAAAAAACGAAGTTAATAAGGTTGTTCTAAAACCTATTACAGTCACACGTACGAAGAGAAGGAGGTTGTCTCTGTTGTCATAACAACCCTCCCATTACAATCATACAAGTTCGTTGGTTGGTGAATACAAGGAAGGGATCATTATAAGGAAATGGTCTTATCAAAGGTATATTTTCTAGAGCAAGTGTAACAAGGTTTACCAACAGTTGAAAGAAGAACGAAGTGCCGGAAGAAGGAGGATGAAGCGACAAGGAACTAAGTGTAGAAAGAAGGAAGTGCCAGGGAACAAAGTGCAAAAAGGAGAAATGACTTGACTTGTGCTTGGAAGACATTCTAGTCAAGGGTCTAGGGTTTGACATTGATCAGTAAGAAGCTTCAATAAGAGAAATTTACTGAAGGGTTTTCCTCTCAAGAGAAGAAAGGTTTTGGGCCTGGTAAAGAGCCAACATCTTGTGTTGTTGTTCTTATGTTTTTGGTAGGAGTTTGACGAAGTACACATACATGCATTAATAATAATAAGAAGAAGATTAAAATAACAAGAAAAGTAAAAAGACTCCACAAATTGTTATAAAGTCAAGAAGATTCACACTATACCTAATTTCCCTTGATTTTTCAACATGAAATAGACTAAATATTACATCTATTTGGTCAATGAAAACATCATGGATAAGTTCATTTGAATTTGGATTCCTATCCTGAGATTAGGTTCTGCAGAATTCAATATACTTATTTTTTATTTATTTATTTATATTTTTAATTTTTTTAATTTTATGGATCGAAGATTATCACTGATAATAAATTGTTAAAAACAAATCAAATGTAGGATGGAAAGCATCTAGTTTCTCCAAAATGGTTTTTTCTACTCCAATCACCATTCAAGTTTAGTACATTTCAGGTAAATGCCCTAACCATGGCATTTATTCTTCTGAAAATACACCTTTGACAATAACTTGAAATCGATAAGGTGCATGCTTAGCTTGCAGCTTGGATCTCACATGTGTCTTGGCAAGGATTTTGCTTACATGCAAATGAAAATTGTTGCAGTTGTGCTTATATGTTTCTTCAAATTTGAATTAGTGGAAGGAATGGAGGTGAGATATCGCCCAACGCTCATAATCCATATGAATGAGTATGGATTAAATCTGCGTGTCAAGTCTAGATTACATTGTTGAGAACAATTTTGCATCACAATAACGTACACTCTACAATGGAAACTTTCATGAGCTAGACACAATTTGGAATTTATTCAGTGATTTAACAGGTTCAAATTTTATCTAGTTGAAGGGATCTAGTATACTGAGTCATAAAAATGTCAAAACCCTATCGAACAGATGAAAAACATTCATAGCACCTCGAGTAGTTGTATGTACCGATCTAGGACACCAAATTTGCAATTTTTCTAGTAACAACTTTCTTTAGAGGAGATTTTAAAATATTCCAGGAAACATGAGTGACTTTTTCCTATGCTACTTGTCTGTAGAATTTGTATTATAGCAAGATCACTTTTAGAAACCTAACCATGTTAGTTTCGACCTTTTGGTTACCTATTCCAAGCACATATATATTCCAAGCACAAACCCTTATTTTTGCAAACAAACACAACAAATAAACAGTGCTACAAACAAACACAACACTGCAACAGTGCCAAAAGAAACATGAAATACGCTAAATTTTACATGTATTTGGTTGATGAAAACATCATGACTCCATTGAATAAAAAACATTCAAAACTTTTTAATCAAACAAATTCACAACTGTATTTTTATGACTAGAGAAGAAAATGCAAGGAAAACACAGTGCATGACAAGAAACAAAAACACAATCAATTAAAAAAGTTGATATGTTAGTATGGTAGAATTGTAGAAAATGCAAAAGATCTTTCTGTTATAGAAATGATAATATCTGGCCACTTTTTAAAAACCAAGTTCATGTATGAGGAAAATCATGATGCAATTTATGAATCTAACAATGTCAAAACATCTCAGACTCTTACCTCTTAGTGTGATCACCATATTGTATTCTTTAAACCTAATCATATATTTTAATATTTCAAAAGATAAAGAAGGATGTTGATTGCCCTGATGTATTTTGTTAAATCTAATCATATCGAAAATTTCAAATATAAAAGAATATGTGCACTTTATACCTTCCTCCTACAGGGTAATACTGTTGATCACAAAACAAAGGTTAACATGGCATTTTAAACTTAACATATTAAAACTATGTTTTCCCCAAACAGGTGTACCCATAAAAGCATGAGGCCATGTTCACAACCCTTGGTGGTTGTCAAAAGTCCAAATTTATACAACAAGGTAGGGTTATGCTCTACCTTAGGAAAACCTTTATTATGCTTGAAAACTAACCCTAGGAAAACCTTTCTCAAAATTTACAACAACCTTAGGAAAATTAAAAAAAAACTGTCGCTGTAAGAAAATTTACAGAAAAACCCTAGTTTCTGATTGTACAAAACACGAATTTCCAAAAACCAGTAAGAAAATTTATAGTAACCGTAAACAAACTAATTTTTGGCTGTCCAAAAAACGAATTCCAAAAACCTCAAGTTAATTTACAATAACAGTAAGAAAGTTTACATAAAAATTTAATTTCTCACTGTCTAGAACACCAATTTCCAAAAAGCCTAATTTAATTTACAATAATAATAAGAAAATTTACAAAAACCCTAATTTCTGACTATCCAGAAGACCAATTTCCAAAAACCTTGTTCATTTAAAATAACCATAAGAAAAATTTTAAAAACCCTAATTTCTGACTTCTCAGAACTCTAATTTCCAAAAACCCTAATTTCTAACTTCTTAGAACTCCAATTTCCAAAAACCCTAAGTTAATTTACAATAACCTTAAGAAAATCTACAAAAACCCTAATTTATTGTTGTCCATAAACAAGAAATTACAAATAGAAAGATCACATTTTCATAAAACCACCGAATGCATTGTAATTCCCAACATATGTATAAAATGTGTTGACAAACACATAGTTTCAGCTAGTAGGATTAAAAATCCTATTGAATAGCCATTGAGAAAGCCACCGAGCCACTCAAACGTCGTTACATTAGTGTTGAAGACCCAAACACCTTGCCATACCTAACTTGCAACAAAAATCGAGCTTACTTGCAACATAAAGCACAAAGGTCTCAAACAAACTGCAAAAACCCCATCAAACCAAGTGGAATTGCATGAAAAAATGAGTGCCAAGCAAACTTACCCTCATGAAAACCCACTAGAGCTTGAAACCTCCATAGCCACCATTGAACCAACTAAAATCTTGTATAGAGTCAATAAAAGACAAATCTACCATGCGTTGGTGCATTACAGGCATGGAGAAACAGTGCATGAAAGGTTAAACCCTAAACCACAACCCCTACAAACTAGTTATCACAATATAGACGACAGTGCAGTGCAATGACCGAGAAACAGGTGAATAACATTAGGACGTTGGACTTACAACATTCAGGGAAACAAAACAACCACACGCGGCCCTAAACAATATAACATTGGCTTCCAGACAACCTAAAGCAGAAACCCTAAACCACAACTGAAATCTTTTTAATCGAGGCAACACTTAATTGCCCACCCACCACGACAGGTGGGAATCCTACTCAGCCAAGCGTCATAATGATGATGTGGCAAGTTGGTCTATTTATGAAGACGTGGAAGGGAGGGCACAAATAGTGTCCCTCCCCTATCTCATTTCCAAATTAAATCAATTTAAAACGAACTTCGAATATCATTTTATTATAAATTCCAATAATTTATTGCCACAATATGTTCCAACTTTCAACAATTCATTATCCTAGTATAGTCCAATATCCATCGATTTATGGCACTCATACAGTACAATCAATTTGATGTGAGGATACAACCTAAGAAGCCTAAATGAATGGTGAATATTTAAGTGGTCAATGAAGGCCAATTAATGTAACTAAAATGAAATGCCAACTCATGGGAAACTAATGCTCCATCTCCTTTTCATAGGAACTTTAAAAATGTAAAGCAATTATGACCGCAATAAATCTATTTGTCTGCGCTCTGAGAAACCATAATTGAAAGGATAAATATTAGGACGTAATGGTAAAAAGATTCTCTGGTATTGGATTCTTCCTCAAAATTACATTGAATTCCACACTCATGCCATACCAACTCAGGAGTCCTCCTTAAAAAAAAAGAGAAATTCTTAAAATAATTTATGATAGTCATGAACTACTAATAGTAGCGTATGACACAATGTACCCCGTAGAGAAGGAGAAATAATATATGATGGCCAAAAAATGTTAATGGTATCATCTAATACAGTAGTGCTCAGGGGAGGTATAATTTATGATACCTATTAAAGAATCTATTGACGGTGTTGGAAATTTGTCAACCAAGGGGGTCTCCCTGATGTGAAGTCCCAATTAGACCTCACACCATTTGGAATAGGGGGCCTATTCAGAGTATCGACCTAACTGCCACATATTATTATAGATTTTCTTTGGCTACAAAGTTCAACACAAGAGAGTAATTCACAAGTTCTTCTGGATCACAAGTGAGTATGTCTCATGAAATGTTAATCTCCAGAAAGTATCAAATTCATTCTATCGAAGGGGAAGAGAAACGTGTGCCCCTTAGAGACAAGTAATAGTACTAATCTAGAAGAGGCACACGAGCATATACATATGGATGAATCATTGATAAACCAACAAAATAGTTCATAAGGATGAAATGGTTGTTAAAGCAAATACAACACACCTTCAACAAGATAAGCACCAAAACCATTGAAATAGTTCAATTTCCTTAGTACATATAAAAGAAACATACATTGCAAATATTCAAAGAATGTAGGATTTAACCCCGCACAGAAATTAACTGCATACAAATTCTAAAAACATAAAATAAACAATAGCGAGAACAGAACTCATAAAACAAATATACACAGAGATTTTCCCCTGGATCCCAAAACCAGGACTACCAGATTGATTTTCATTATGTTCCTTTGAATGTTACAATACATATATATACATGCCAAAGCATCCAATACCATGGACTGAAAACCATCGCGCCCAAAACCATGCACAAAACCATGGGTCCAAAAAAAAAAATTCCCCGGGGCGCTGCCCTGGACCCCATAGAGGGGGGCTAACCACTCCCCTATGACCCCCCCACTGCACATCGATGCAACAAGGGGGGGGGCCTTTAACCCCCCAGTTTAGCTAGGGGGGCTAGTCATGGAAACAATATAACATAACCCAACAAAGAATAGTCTTACAATATTCATGCCATATGCATGAAAGCCTATCGGTTCAACAAGCTTCTGAATTAAGTAAAAGTTCCAAGATATATCTAAGAATGAACACCACTAGCCCCAATAGTGGAGCATTAGAGTAGTCATTCACTCCTCCAAAACAACTATCTTCCTCTCTAATGCCTAGTAGGAGGAGCCAAGGTGAAAATTCATTTACATGAGAAATGAGGGTGTATATATAACAAATGGGTGATGATTCACCTTCCTTGTGACTCTTGGACTACCCTCATATCTATTTAACTTCTCGGTGACCTTTAAACTTCCTATATGAATTTTCATATTACATGGTTGACTCTTAGACTTCCACTTTACATTACATTTTCCAATATAGAATTTACATATTCCACAAAATGATGTGGCACAATATGACATGACACTTTGACAAGACATGATAAGACATGATAAGACATTAATGACAAGGACTGCATGATGACATGGAAATGTCAAGCCATTCTTGTTGCTGCTATCTTTGGTTCTTCTTGAAAAATTGTGCATGTTCTTCTTCTACCTCCTTCATCTGACTTGAAAGTAAGGAGTCTTCAATGTGGTATTGATTTTTTATCTTCTGTTGTACTATGGTGTTCCTACGTCTTCTCGCCTAATTAGCATCTTATCTCTTCATCTCCATAGGTGTCTTCTAGCATAGTCTCCTTCACTTTTTCCTCCATCATCACCATGTCATGATAAGAAAGAGTATCTACAACTAAAAACCACTCATAACAAGCCAACATCAATATGAAAAATCCTAATCTAACATGTTTCATGAAATCACTTGCTAGAGCTAGAACTGGGTGACTGATTGAGTGATTGCCTTTGGGATTGCACAATTCTAGAGTCCAAGGTCCAGAATTGAGGCTTGAGATTGTGCAATGTGCATTTCATGATGGCGAGGATCAAAGGATTGCACAATTGAGGGTCTCAAGAGCTCAAGGTTGGGGTTTTGTAAAATTTAGGTTATAAATTTGAAACTGCTCATGAAGTTTTAATCAAAATCACAAGACATAAACCTACACTACTACTCTGTGGATATTATTTCACAATTTAGAACAAAAATCTGAGATATGCAAGAAGGAATAACACACATGCAACAAGCATTTTTATTTGGGGAAAACAATATGCTAAAAAATCCAATGTATGCTTGCATTAATAAAATGAATAGAGTTTTATTACAATTGCTTTGCTCAACCGAGCTCACCTTGAAAGTGCACAAACTATTTCCTTGTGTTGTTCCTCGAGGAATTAGCCCCTATTATTTAGGAAATTCCCTCAAATTGAATTGCACAATTATTTTAGGTTGATCATCTGACTGCATGCAAAACCTGTACAGTCAATATTAGTCTACAATTGATGTTACGTTGCATTGGAATCTCCAACTCAACTGGATAACTCAAATTCCATGCTAGCACTAGTTATTTTTGGCCGATTGATTAGTTAATTGGATGATCATTGAGTTTGACTGAAGTCCCACTGCTTAACTGACCTTCCACTAGTTCCTCCAAAAGTTGGAACTAGTTTAAGTGAAAACAACCTCAGATCACTGACCTTGATTACTACAAATTTGAAATCACACATGTAGAAATGAACTATAACTACACTAACTCGAATTTACTTAGTAAACTGGGTGACACAAGCCATGTCACACAAATTAGCATCATCCAAGTTGTTTGTTGATGTGGAAATTCAAATTTTCTCAATTTAGTCAAGGCAAAATCAAATTGAGAATTTCGTGTTGCATTTTTCAACACTCCCTCTCAGTAAGAAAGAGATTATCAACCACCCCTATCATTCACCTGTGGAACTTGATCTTCCCTCTTGATAAGACCTTTATCAAAATGTTAGCATCTTGTTCCTTTGTCAGAATGTCCTACAATAACATTATATGCTTCTGTGCGCAGTCCCATAAATGGTGATACTAGATATCTATACACTTGGATCAATCATGAAAAACAACATTTTCAAAGATCTTGATGCAATTTTGATTATCATAGTAGATTAAAATTGGATCCATCATCTGACCAAACAATCCAATAACTATCTTTCTTATCTAGATCACCTCACATGCTACTTGAGTGGGAACCATGTATTTTGTTCTACTGAGCAGAGTGCCACAGGTTTTTTCTTCATGTTGTACCAAGAAATTTTTTCGACCTAAGACTAAAAATTCCACCTAATTGACTCTTTCGGTTTGATGGACTCCTAGCCCAATCTACATTTGTGAAGCCACATAAATTCACTCCCTCTGTCCGTCTATACCATAATCCAAACTGGGTAGTGTCTTTAAGGTACCATAGAACATGCTTAGTTGCCCTCCAAAATAATTTAGATGGCTTAACCATAGCTTGGCTCAGTTGGTTCACTGCATAACACATATCTGGTCGGTTGTTCACAAGATACATTAGTGAAACCACCAACTGTTGGTAAATAGTAACATCCACTTCTTCACTTGAAGTGGCATCCTCTTTCCTCCAGTTAGTCGCTAGAGGTGTCTCCATGGGTTTGTAATTGTTCATGAAAAACCTCTAAAGTATCTCATTGGCATACTTGTATTGAGAGATAAACAATTCCCCATCACCTTACCATACTTCGAATCCATGGAAGTAGTGCATCAGACCCATGTCCTTCATTTCAAACTAACTTGCAAGGTCCTCCTTGCAAGATATGATCAACTGCTCACCGCCAGTTCAAATCAAATCATCAACATATAAGCCAATAATAAAAAAATTATCTTCTATCAAGATATGATAGAGGTTTTCATCCGCTTAATTTTTGGTGAAGCTCAAATCGGTGAGATAGCTATCGATCTTGTTGTACCAAGGGCGGGGTGTTTTCTTGAGACCCTAAAATGATCGCTTGAGTCTGCACACATGAGATTCCTGATCAAAAGTCTCTAAGCCTTCTAGTTTCTCGATATACACCCCCTCCTCAATAACTCCATTAAGGAATGTTGTTTTCACATCCATCTATTGGATCTTCCACCCAATCTGTGCAGCTAGAGCAAGAATTGATCTAATGGATGAGTACCTTGCTACAAGAGAAAAATTATCCTCATAGTCAATCCCCTCAACTCAAGATTATCCCTTGGCCACAAATCTTTCCTTGTAATTGTCTATGCTTCCACTCATTGCATGCTTTACCTTGAAAATCCATCTTGAACCCACAACTGATCTATCTACTGGTCTTAGGATCATTTCCCAAACACTGTTCTTTAAAATGGATTCATATTCCTCCACCATTTCATCAACCCATACAGGTTGCTCTATTGCATCCTCGAAAGAGGATGGATCCGTCTCTACAAGCTCAGTCATTAGAGCCATGTAGCTAGTGTATCGATCATGTGACCTTCTCTTCCTAAATTGATTTGAAGGAGCACCCACATTCTCCCTTGCATATTGTAGAAGTATTTAGCTTCCGTGGTCCTTTTCCTGCCTTCTTTAGATGGTTCTGCTTGAGTCGATGTCTCCACTCTTTGTTATTCAATTTGTGACTACTCCATAACTTCTTTAGGTTCCTCCTTTGGAGCTAAAAGCTCCTCTTCTTGTGGGGTCTGAATCTCCCTCTCAAGAGATAATCACATGGCTTTATCTTCGTCAAATTTTACATCCCTTTGCACAAATTTCATTCTGAGGAATTGAAAGCACACACGGTAGTTGTGGGGAGTTTCTGTGTAACTCCAAAATCCCGAAGTGTGACACATCTGTCCTTCTCCTCGATAAAGCCTCCTCCAACGTAATCATGCCAAGAATCTGATGAGGACTTTGGTTCTACAAATAGACTATTGTGTTGCATGCCTCAACCCACAAATGGAGAGGTAGGCTTTGATCATGCAACATGGCCCTTGCTGCACCCACAATGTTATAGTTCTTCCTCTTAGCCACCCTATTCTACTATGGGTTGTGGGGTGTTGTCAACTCTCGTCGAATGCCTTCTTTTGCACAATAAAATTAAATTCATTCGAAACATACTCACCTCCATTATCGCTCCTGAGAGCCTTGACCTTCCTGCCAATTTCTTTTCAACCAGTGCCTTGAATTGTACGAACTTGGAGAATTTCTCATACTTCTTACGTATGAAGAATATCCAACACTTTCGTGAGAAGTCATCAATAAAAATGACAAAATATTTGTGCTTGGGAGTGGAGGTTGTCGAGAAAGGTCCACAAACATCAGAGTGGATCATTTCAAGAACCACATGTGCTTTGATGTCTCGATCATGGAATGTGGTTTTTATGTGCTTCCCCAAAGTACATCCTTTTAATACATCCTACTTCTCAAATACTCTTTTGGGGAGGCTTGTAGTTATCTGTTGCATGATCTTCAAAGTTCCATGATGCAAATGGTCAATTCTTCTATGCCAAAGTTAATTGACATCACGATTAGGCACATTCTCCGCCTTTGTGCTCAATGCAACACAATCCTCCACATCCATCTTGTAAAGGTTCTTCACACAAACCCTGATCCGCTTCACCTGTCCCATGGGTATGTGTCTTAGGAATTCCTTTCCTTTACTGAAGACCACATCATAACCACAGTCTTCTAAAATTGCAAGAAATATGAGATTTTTCTTTAGGCCTGGAATGAACATGACATCCTTGAGCTTGAGGGGGGAGCCTAAATCCCTTTGAAAGGTAACTGTACCAATCTCGGTTTCGCTCTACCTTCCTTCGCCCCCCATCTCGATGTGCATTTGCAAATATTTCTCCTCCAGGTTGCCAAAAAAATATATGTTTCCCATCATGTGGAATGATGCACCTGAGTCCATGTACCAAACACTTTCCATCATTGTGTTGGCCATGCATGAAATGAGGGTAAATTCAAGCTTGAACTGTGAAGCCAAAGCTTCACTTGTTTCTCCTCCTGAGGTCTTCTTGGTTGCCTTCTTATGTGGACACTTCATGGCATAGTTCTCGAATTCATGACAATGGAAGCATTTAATTTTTGACATGTCTTTCTTCTTGTCCTATTGACTGGATTCTAGTTTGGATTAGGATTTCTTTCCTTTTCCCTTCTTTGCCTTTCCATCCAGTGCAAATTTTTCTTCATCCTCTCCCTTGGATGAAGTCCCATCTCTGGTATTCCGCCTTATTTCCTCTTGTACCAAATCAGACCATAAGCACTCTCAACTTGGTAGTTTCTCCCTCCCATTTACCAAATCTTGATAGCTATGCTAGCTCTTGGGAAGGCCCAAAAGGGATAAGGTTACCAAGTCTTCTTCTGGGACATTAACATTGACCTCGACAAGTTCATCACAACAATGTGTAAACTTGCTCAAATACTATAGAATTGTGTCATTCTTATGCATATTAATACTTCAAAGTTTATCCTTGAGTGCCAGCTTCCTATAGTCACTACTATTCTCGAAAAATTTTGTTAGTGTTTTCCACATCGCGTACGAAGTTTCTTTTCTATGGATATTTGAGACAATATGATCACATACTCCCTCCAAGATTATTCTCCTCGCCTTGGCTACATATTTCTTCCACTACGCAAGGTTCTGGGCATTAGATGCTTGAGGTTTTGCAACATTTGTCTTGATGTATTCTAGCAACCCATTGTCGGCTAATACTACCTCCATGTCGTCCTTCCATGCAACAAAATTAGAGGTGTCTTCTAAGGCATACTCTAGCCTTAGTCCATTGAAGACCATATTCTCAGCTCTGAATAAATCCTGCTACACTAATTGTTAAATTCGAACCTCTGAAAATCAACTTCGAATTTCCTACTCTAATATGAATCCAACTTTGATACCATGTAAAAATTAGGTTGTATATTTTCAAATGCTCATGAAGTTTTAATCAAAATCACAAGACACAAACCTATACTACTTCTTTGCGGATATTATTTCACAATTTAGAACAAAATTCTCAAACATGCAAGAATGAATAACACACATGCAACAAGTATTTTTATTTGCGGAAAGTAATCTGCTGAAAACCCTAGTGTCTGCATGCATTAATTAAATGAATGGATATGTATTACAATTTCTTTGCTCAACTAAGCTCACTCTGCAAGTGCACAACCTCTCTCTCTGCTGAATGAAGGCCTATAACCCAGACTTAGTCAATTTCTTCCTCGGCTTGAGCTCGTATTTCCTTGTCTTGTTCCTTGAGGAATTATACCCTATTATTTAGGAAATTCACTCAATTGAATTGTGCAATTCCTTTAGGTTGATCATCTGAATACATGCAAAACCTATACTCTCAAGACTAGTCTACAATTGATGTTACACTACGTTGAAATCTCCACCTCATTTGGGTAACTTGAATTCTTTGCATGCACTAGATATTTTTGGCTACTTGATCAATTAACTAGATGATCACTGATCTTGACTGAAGTACCACTACTTAACTGACATTCCACTAATTCTCCCAAAAGTTAGAACTAGTTTAATTGAAAACAACTTGAGATAACTCACCCTGATTGCTACAAATTAGCAATCACACATGCGAACTGAACACTAACTCCTCCAACTAGAATTTAATGAGTAAATTGGGTGACACAAGCCATTTCACAAAAGTTAACATCATACAAGTTTTTTGTTGATGTGGAAATTCAATTTTTCTCAACTTAATTAAGGAAAAATCAAATTGAGAATTTCTTGCTGCATTTTTTAACGGGCTTGAGGCTTGAGGTTGCTCAATGCGAAATTCTGGAAGGATAGAATTAAGGAACTGTGCATTTGAGGGAATCGGGAGGTCAAGCTTGAGGCTTGAACCTTGAAGTTTCCTAATGCTTATTTCTAATAGGTTAGACCAAGTGTTTGCACAGTTGAGGGGCTCAAGAGCTCAAGGTTGAGACTTGAGACTTGGAGTTTCACAATGCATAGTTCTAGCAAGAGAAAAAGCTGGGAGATTGCACAGTTGAGGGGTTCAAGGGCTCAAGCTTGAGGCTTGAGGCTTGAATTTTCCTAATGTGCAGTCTTAGAGGGAGAACAATCTCATAGATTGCACAATTGTGGAGTTCAAGGAGAAGGCTGGAGTCTTGATGCTTAACACTGTACAATACGTAATTAAGGTTGATTAGGAAGTAATGATTGCTAGTTCTAGAGATCAAGGGTCAAGGCTAGGCACTGTGACTGTATAGTGTGCAGTTCCAAGAAGAAATGTCGAGGATTGAGCGCTGATACTGCGCAATGTGCAATTCAGGAGGGATGAGTGAGGTCAAGTTGCCTGGTAGTGGATTTTACTAGATGAGGCTAAGTGTGGAATTAGTGGGACCAATGTGAAAAAGGACAAAAATTGAGCATGATCATGCACTCAAAATAGTTAAATACACAACATTGATCACTCATAATACATGAACAACATGCTTCCCTCAATGTGACGACATTGCGACGACTTTCCCCAAGTGCGATACTAAAGGTACACTTTGCGACGACAGTGACGACGCTTGTGCGAAAGTGCATAAAACTTTAGGAATGAGTGTAAAACATGTCTAAATTACTATAGGGACTCATCAACACTAAACTTACCCTTTGAAACAATCTGAAATTCCACTTTACACGATAAGTGACACTTCTCATGAAAAAATATGATATTTGGTATATGAAGAGAAAACTACGAATGACACTTGCGATATGTGAATGGCGATGAAAGTGACACATTCCAAAATGAAGATAACAGGAAAATGACACTAATTAAAGTGAAATAAAGTAAAATAAACAGTCAAAAACATGAAAACGATACTCGCTAAAGCAAAGGTGTGCAAAAACGTCAGTTTGAAAAACTCACCAAAATAGAAGTACAAACAAAACCAGAAGTGAGAGATTGCCAATGTCAATGTGCACTGACTGTTGACATGAATTGAAGATTGCACATACACTATCTTGATAGATTGTGCTAGGACTTTTCAAACTTGTGTGAAGGAATGCGCTCACAAATACATTACGGATTAAGCATGTGTGAGCAGGTGGCTTTGACACTTACAATCCAAACATGGAGCTCAAAGACTTAACGAAGCATCAACGAACCAAGGAGTATTTATAGAATGATCAATTACAAGATCTAGGGTAGGCTCCAAAATTCAAGTGTAGGCAAAATTTTGGAGGGTGTTTGTCGCAACGACAACACTTGGTGACACCCATAGAACTCCAACTTCTCTGCCTTGGTAAATTCTTTGTGTAGGGTCTATTTCTTCAGGGAGTATTGGTGCATCTTTAGGATCACTCCGGCTTCCCCACTCACTTCATATGTAAACATAGTCCCCTTCATTCCATCTCGGTTTAACACAAACATATGACCATTAATATCACAACGTTTCAAGATAGGAGAAGGGTAATGTAGTGCGCGAGACTTAGATTTTTGAAGTATAGGTTTTCATCTTTGGTGTTGCTCTGTTGCCAGCAGGGTTGGACAGTAACCTGACGGAGTCACTTCAGAAATACAAACATTGCTCCGCTGCTAGCAAGCCTAGACAGTACCCCAACAAAGTTGCTTGCTTCACCTCCCTGCGTAGGAAGCCTTTCTCTCCTTTCATCCTTATTTATTTATTTTATATAGGATTGTGCATTGAAACTTATTCATTTCATGGGCAGAAGAGGGATCCCTAATTCTTGAGAGAAGAAGAGGTTGTCCCTTTAGAGAAGTATGTAAGACCTCTGATATTGGTTTTCTCGTTTAGATTTTCCCATTGTTCTTCTCTACTTGATTGGATCAACATGGAAGATACCAAAACGTAAAGAACTAAGCGTAGGCATGAGCTTTCTAGAATAGACACATATATCATGGTTAAACACAAATTTTTCCTCACGCAAAGATCATATTTTCCATCAAAATATCATCAACCAAAGGATAACCAAGATGAGGAAGAAGGACTGATGGTTAGCAAAATGTTGTAGTGTCACAAAGCCCCTTTCTATTTTTCCACATTGTCTTTCGAGTTGAAGGGAACATACTTCATGCAAAGTCTTATTAAACAAAACATGAAATAAGAGACAAGACACAACAACAACCAAAACCAAAAGGACAAAGAAAATAGAGGCTAAACCAAAAACATAATGCAAGACAAAAGCTAGAAAACAAAAGAAAGACTACGAAAAGTGAGTACATGATGCATGTGGAAGGAAAACTAATATGCAACTAAAACTACTCCTAACCTAACTAGCTAGAAGGCTAGGGTCACGTATAATGAAATTTCCAATGTATCCATCATAGTTTCTCCCGACCTGCATTCACAAAAATACGAGTTATTACAATAAATATAAAACAATGTGCAATGAAAATGATAAGAGCTTGAATAACTTGCAAAAAAGATATAAGGTCTTGCGTGTCAACAAAAAGATATGTCATAGCCACTAATTATACTGAACTTGTGATCTTACCTTTTCGATGAAAATTATAAACATGCAAACCTTGAAAGCTTCTTGTGAATGCACTTTCATCTATGTCGTCCTTCTTAGCAAACATGTGAAAATATCAAAACTTGTTATTAGCATATGGGCTTGCTAAGTAAGATGATTCTAAGCAATCATAGGTTGGATCATGAAATTGAAAGAAATCCTCTTGAAAACCCCACAATCCCTTAAAATATGAATTTTCAATTAAAAGCACAGGGTCAGGATGAGAATCTTGTGAGGGAAAATGGATCTGATCATATTCAATAGGCATGCCAAGACAGTGACGACCAAACACAAACATCAGTGAAGGCTGCAATTCCTCAATTGCTTGACAAGTACTTGAATAACAAAATGTTAAACCATAAAGATCAAAGGATATTAAAAAAAAAAAATCATCTGATGTGCTGATGGGAAAATGGTACACTGAGTGATAGTCACCAGAGTTAAAATCATGATTGGATGGGTTTATTACATTAGTTTCCCACAAATATAAATCACTTTGACCAACTTTGCAAATTTCCTGAATAATAGAATCAACTTCCTAGCATGCCGAATGTGACAAACCATTTTCTTATAATTGGTGACAAACTGTACAAGCACTGCAATCTTTGAAAGATTCGAAAATGAATGCTAGTATAGCAAACAATGAAGCCAGTCAAGATGTAATGGATGAAAAAGAGGAACATGATTCAACAAATAACTCAATCACTTGCTAACACTCAAGAGGATTTCTGGTGTTATCAAGACATTCACAAGAGAGACTAGGAGCTGACTATCCACCATAACACTTAACATATATGAATTCTTCAGCCAAAGGTAATCTTCAAATTGATCTACTTCACAGTTCTGTATATTCATGAAAGGTATAAAATCCAAACCCAAATTTGATACAAGAGATTTGCATGAGAATGAATTCACTACAACAATATGATCAGAAACCTGATCCTGAGAAATAGGAAAATTGTAACGAGAAATCCCAAAATCGATCAAGAATGAGTTTTCATCTTGTGAGATAATACGAAAGAAAGAATTGTGTGAGAAAATACAGATCTGACATGGGCTAGGAATTTTACCAAGATCATGAGAGCCTGACATAACCATCAATGGGAGTTGAACCACCTCAAATTCCTGACAAGTTTCAGAACTTTGAAAATGCAGACAAGAACATTTTAGACTAAGTCAGATCACAAATTTGATGTGGACAACTGTTATCGATTAAGTTAACATGATCACCATTATTTAGATGACAACTATCTACATCACTGGTTTGATCATATTTTTCAACTTAAAAAAAAATTAGTCAAGTCATAATATTCCTCTGATCGCAAGTATGAGGATGTATGAATCGCAAAAATCTTGTGATCACATTGATTCGAAGAGTTTCCCTCATACAAAGCAAGATATGATCAGCGATGGAATGGATGCTATATAATTTCATTGCTTTCTTCTTCATCATA
>APFE030904836.1:25155-35464 GCA_000404065.3 Pinus taeda
CTTGAAGAACATGAAGAATTTCCATCACAAGTTGATGTATTACAAACAATAAAGCACAAAGGATTAGGAGGTGAAGAGGAAGAAGTGTTCATAAGTGAATCTTCTTTGAATAAAACAAATTTGAGATCTAAATATTTTGAAACATAATCTTCTTTAGGAATTGAAAGATAAGTTGGTGCACTTTGACATTCATCATCATATATATCAACAAAACCATCCTCATCAGAATGATTGTTACCTAATACTTGGGATTGATTGTGCAAACTGATCACATTTGATTGAATTCCAAGTTTACAAGATTCAATATTATCCAAGAATGAGGAAACACCATCTTCACAGAAAGTATTTTGAAAAAGAAAAGGGAGATTGAAAGAATATTCACCTTCCTACTCCTCTACCTGTGAAATGTGAATACCCCACACCTGATCACTTTTTGGATTTGGGATAAGTTGATCAATCAAATCATGGGGCAAGGGGTAATGAGAAATATATGATAGAGGATGTCAGGAATCCAAATCAGAATCAAGATTAGGTTTATGAGTGTTAATACCATCTTGAGGAATGAACAAATTAATCTTCACTATAGGCTTGATGAACCATTCCAAGATTTCCTTCACGGGATCTGAGTCATGAAAAGTGGAAGAAGGATGAGAATATGGATTAGGAATTTGATTTTCATATTTCCCAACTTTATTATCATCGCGAGGAGGCACCCTCATCGAAACTAAAAAAGGAGGAGGAAAAGGAACAAAAGGAATAGCAAGTTCCTCCTATGAAATTAGAGGTGTCTTACGATTTACAATATATGGGGAAGTAGAGACATCAGGGGGTTTAGATTCATCATGCAAAGAGATATGAACCAAACAATTAAACTTTTGTTTAAAGAAATCTCAGTCTTTGTCTTCTCCAGGAATTCATAACAAAGATGAAGGAATCGATTAGATAAATCCTCAATTAATTCATTAGTCTTCACTCTTAGTTGATAATTATTTTAAGAACATATTGGTAATCATACCTATCAAATGCTTTATGAAGCTCCTTCGCAAGTTACTTGAATGAATGGATAGAAGCAACAAGTAATGTATGACACCATCTCTTAACACAACCTTAAAATGTGAGGGTGATAAATCTAGCCATGACATCCTTGCAATGTATTCCATTAGAAAAGAAAAAACAGACTACTTGAAACAAATGTTCACTAAGTGTTAATCATCCTCGCGATCAAACTTGAATTGGGACAGGTTATGAATAACGTTTGTAGGGATGGTAAGATCAAGCTATTTAGAAAAACATCTCAGGACTATGATTTGGGAAAGATCCATTTTGGATAAGAGATTCAAAGCAGACTTAATGGGCACACCATGTCATTTGGCCCTCCTAGCACCATTTTGTTGACGATGTTGGAAAATCATCAACCAAGGGGGTCTCCTTGATGTGAAGTCCCAATTAGACCTCACATCGTTTGGAATAGGAGCCCCATACGGAGTATCGTCCTGACTGCCATATATTCTTACATATTTTTCTCGGCTACTACGTTTAGTACAGGAGAGTAATACACAAGTACTTTTGGATCAACAAGTGAGTATTCCTTATGAAATGTTCAATTGTGGAAAGTATCAAGGTCCTTCTACCGAAAGGGAAGGGAAAAGTGGGCCCCTCAGAGACAAGTAATAGTACTAATATGGAAAAGGCACATGATCATATATGTATGAATAAATCATCGATCAACTAGTGAAATCGTTCACATGAAAGCAACAATTGTTAAAGAAAATACAACTTACCTTCAACAAGATAAGCACCAAATCCACTAAAATAGTTCAATTTCCTTAGTACAGATGAAAACAACATACATTGTGAACATTCAAAGAATATTCTTACAATATTCACAACATATGCATGAAAGTGTGCTGGTCCAATGAGCTTTTGAATTAAGTAAAATTTCCAAGTTACATCATGATAGTGAACAACACTAGCCCCAATAGTGGAGCATTAAAGCAGTCACTCACTCCACCAAAACAACTATCTTTCTCTCCAATTCAAGGTAGGAGAATCCAAGGTGAAAAGTCCTTTACATGAGCAATGAGGGTGTATATATAACAAATGGGTGATCATTCACATCCCTTGTGAATCTTGGTCTACTCTCATGACTATTTGACTTCTCTGTGACCTTTAGACTTCCTACATGAATTTTCACATTACATGGGTGACCCTTGGACTTCCACTTTACATTATATTTTCCAATATAGAATTTAAATATTTCATAAAATGATGCGGCACACGTTGACATGACACTTTGACAAGACATGACAAGACATTGAGGACATAGACTCCATGATGACATGGAAATGTCAATCCATTCTTGTTGTTGCTATCTTTGAGTCTTCTTGAGAGATGGTGCATGTTATTATTCTTCCTCCTTCATATGGCTTGAAAGTAAGGATTATTCAATGTGGTATTGTTTTTGTTTTTTGTTTTGTTTTTTTACTCTTTCGTCTTCTTGCTTGATTATAATCTTATCTCTTCAGCTCCATATGTGTCTTCTGGCATGGTCTCCTTCTCCTTTTCCTCCATAATCACCTTATCATGTGGTAAAAGCATGTTAATGTATGCAAAAAAGTACTCAAATGAAAAAAGATAAAAAAAAATGAATATAAAATATCAATTAAATGAGTTGAGTTTCATACTTGTTAATTATAAAAAATAAATGCTAAATTTGTAACAAAGCTAAGTGACAATAAATTTTGGTAAAAGCTATAGTGAACATATTTAATGGGTTCAAAAAATATAAATAATGTTATAAAAAGTAAATACTAAATTTGTAAATAAGTCAACTGATAGTAAATATTGGTAAAAACTATGGTTAATCACTCATAAAATATAAATAACATTTCTAAATATGCAGGTTTTAATATGTAAAGTTAAATGAAATGCTAAAACTCTTTAAAAATAGAGTTAGAATTTCTAAACAAATAATTTTATATATTATATTTTGAATAATATAAAATACGTTATTATACTCATACTTAAAAAATTTATTATAAAAAATTAAAATATATTTTAAAATTCTTCAAAAATAATTTTAAATTTTGTTATATGTTATTTTCAAATTTCTATTAAAAAAAATGGATTTTATAAACTTGAAAGGATAGTTTCTTGGGTCGTCGTTTTATATATACAAAAAGATTATCATTTTTACTAGTATTTCAATAATA
The DNA here is from genome assembly GCA_000404065.3 of Pinus taeda. NCBI lineage: Eukaryota > Viridiplantae > Streptophyta > Pinopsida > Pinales > Pinaceae > Pinus > Pinus taeda. Next base: position 28,368 of record APFE030904836.1, read on the forward strand.
ATTAAAAGATATGGTTACTTTTTATTTTTAAATTTGTTTAGCAACCTTTAGAATGTTTACAACACATCTCTTAAAGAAATTGGAATTAAAAAACATAAATCAATAGAGAAATGGGGGGTTGCAGTTTTGTCACTACTTAAAAATTTATGTAAAATATTAATGACTATATTTTACAGAAAATGAATAAATTAGATAAAAAATATATATTAAAATTTAGAAAAAATATGACATGAAATTGAATTTAAATTGACATGTTTTGTCTTCTTTTACCACCACCTAATTCTTGATGATTTTGTAAATTTAAGAGTAAACATTCCAACTCCATTTATTTTTATAAAACTTCTTTGCCACTAAAAGGGAAAAAGTGATAAACATTAACATGCCTTTACCCCATGATAAGATAGGGTACTTGCAACTGAAAACCACTCATGGTAAGTCAACATCAATCAGAAAACTCCTAATCTAACATGTTTCATGAAACCACTTGTTAGAGCTAGAACCGAGTGATTGATTGAGTGATTGACTTAGTGATTGCACAACTCTAAAGGCTAAGGTCCAGGATTGAGGCTTAATATTGTGCAATGCACAATTCAAGATGGCCAGGGTCAGAGGATTGCGTAGTTGAGGGGATCAAGAGCTCAAGGTTGGGGCTTAAGGCTTTAGGTTGCCTAATGCATAGTTCTGGAAGGACAGACCTAAGTAACTACAAAGTTGAGGGACTCAAGAGGTCAAGCTTGACTATTGAGCCTTGAAATTTCCCAATGTGTAGTGCTTAGAGGTTAGACCAGGTGATTGCATAGTTGAGGGGCTCAAGAGCTCAATGTTGAAGCTTGAGGCTTGGAATTGTCCAATATGTAGTTTTGGTAGGAGAACAAGCCGAAGGTTGCACAATTGAAAGGTTCAAGGGCTCAAGCTTGAGGCTTGAAGTTTCCCAATCCGCAATCCTAGATAGAGAACAATATCATAGATTGCGCAGTTCTAGAGCACAAGGATCAAGGTTGGGAACTGTGACTACACAATGCGTAATTCCAAGAGAAAAGCTCAAGGATTGAGGGTTGAGATTGCACAATGCGTAGTTCAGGAGGGTTGAGTGAGGTCAAGTTGCCCGAGAGTGGATTTTTTTGAATGAGGCTAAGTGTGGAATCAGTGAGACCAAAGTGAAAAATTTGAGCATGATCTCACACTTAGAATAGTTGAAGATACAAAATTGATCACTCAAAATACATGAACAACATATTTCCCTCAATGTGATGTTATTGAAACGACTTTCCCCATGTGCGACACTAAAGGTACACTTTGCGACGACAATTATGACACTCATGCGACAATGTATACAACTTTGTGAATGAGAGTAAAACATGTCTACATGATTAGAGGGACATATCAACACCAAAGCTACCTTTTTAAATAAGCGAAAACTCCACTTTACATGATAAGTGACACTTCCCATGCCAAAAGATGACATTTGCTACATGAAGAGAAAAGTATGAACGTCACTTGCGATATGTGAATGACGATGAAAGAGACACATGTCGAAGCGAAGATAACATGAAAATGATACTAATTAAAGTGAAAGCAAGCAAAAGCGATAGTTGAAAACATGAAAACAACAATCGCAAAAACAAAGGTGCGCAAATGCGACAATTTGAAAAACTCACTAAAAATAAAAGTACAAACGCAACCATAAGTGAGACATTGTCAATGACAATATGCATTGTCTGTCGACATGAATTGAACATTGCACAGACATTGTGTTGATGGACTGTGCTAAGCCTATTTAATCTTGCATGAAGGAATGCGCTCATGAATTCCTTACAGACTGAGCATGTGTGAGCAAGCAACTTCGACACTTACAATCCAAGCAGAGAGCTCAAAGACTTAACATAGTATCAACTAACCAAAAAGTGGCTATAAAACAACTAATTGCAAGATCCACAACAGACTCGAAAATTTTGAAAAGTGTTTGCCACAACAACAACAAAATCCATTAACCATACTATTCATTTTCTATAGAATTCATCATTTTGACAACTTGAACCCATGGTTGTTTCGTCTTAAATCAAGTGGAGCTTTCTTTGTTTCTAAATTCCAAACAATTCCAGTACCATGTAATACATAAAAAAAAATTCCTATTGGTTTTTTGTTAATTTTAAATTTAACCGAAACTTGAAAAAATATGTTTATTTTAATTACCTGGAAAACTGAAAATTTCCTCCCAAAAAATTTGGATTAATCGTGACACATGGCAAAGATGATGCAGGGTTAAATCATTGTTAAATTTGAAAGGTATTTATTTGTGATTTCCTTATTTAACGGTTAAATATTGTTAATTTAAAATATGCCTGTTTTTTTTTTTAACTATTAAAGATATATTAAGGGAAAATTTTAAGAATGGAAAATTATCTTTATGTTTTAAACACATTGACGAATCTCACTACGGCCTAATATGTAAACTATAAAAAAATTATTGATATATATGTAAAATTATTTAAATTTATAATGATTTTGTATGTAGTCTCTATATAAATTTGTTGATTTTAAAGGTAAAATAATTTTATATTGTAAAATTTAGACGAATCATGTTTAGAAAAAATGGAAATTGACAAATCTATTTTTTAGAAAATCATAGAAAATTACCCACTTCCGAATATTAACCCCTAAAATTTTCCATAAATCATATACATATAAAAAATGAATTTTATAAAAACAAAAAATTCCAAAATAAACATCATACTATACCACGCAAACCACGCAAACAAGGTTAAAATAGCAAGATGAAATTTTAAGATACGTACAAAATGTCTGCATAGAGAGTTGAGTAAGTTGAGTATTTAAGATTAACACATATTTGTTTATAACGAGTTTTTGAACTGGTTAAAAGTTAGTTTTCATTTCCACTCATATATACTATTTTGTATTGCGTAGATTTAAGTTTAAAGCGTGAAGAATGAAGTTTGACTCTTAGGTGCTACGGGTAGGTTATATAAAATATTAAGAGATGAGAATAGAGTAATTAAATTGAAGGGTTTTTATGTTGTGAAATAAAAATAATAATAATTATTATTATTTTAATTTTGGAAGTTTTTATGTAGTTTGTTATTTGTTTGAGCGAAATAATTGTTATTTTTATTTAATTTTAAGAATTTTTATGTAAATTTTTTTAAGTGTTGATGTAATTTATATACATTTTAATTTCTATAAAATGGTTTTATTTATTAGTTTGAGTAGAAAATAACTCTATTTAGTAGTTGGATATGCAAACGTCAAATGTGTGGTGACCATGGCTATGATGTATTAGATACATTTATTGGATATGGAAATGACAAATGTGTGGTTATCGTGGTTATGATGTATTTGATACATTCAATACATTTATATTTGAATATGAATACAAGTGAGTTTCCTCTTTCAATGTAGGGGCACTCGTGGAATTCTTTTCCTTATTACTTGTCTCAAGATTATGAATTTCTTCAAAATACATGCCTTGTATATATTGTTGATTGAAATGTTATACCAATCTCAAATTCCGCTTTAAAAATGGGTTTAGACTTGTTTTATTATTTATAATATCTTTCATTAATCTCACTCATCACTTTGAAAATTGAGATCAATAGTTTTTTTTTTTTAAATACATTATAATTAATGAATTTGATCAAATTATTTGAAAACTTTAAAAAATAATTCACTGTGATTTGTAAAACTTTAGAAATTATATAAATAATGATTGACCTAGTTTCACTAAATGACGTTAAAAATAAAACCATTTTTTATGATCTAGTTGGAATTAAAAAAATCTTAGAAATTATGTTAACTGAAATTTGATTTTCTATTTATGATATTTAATTGATAGATAAAAATAAATAACAAATTCTCTTAAAAACCAGTTTTAAGAGAAAACCTATTATAATTTTTGTTTGAGACTTGTCGAATGTACTTACCGAATAGGAATATTTGTCAAATTTATACCTATGTAGAAAATTTAATTGAATATCTCATATTTTTTTATAACTAATTTATTTTATTTATTAGTTAAAAATGTTGAATATCTATTAATAAGCGTCAAAGCGTCTCTGGAAGAATTTCTCTCATGCACTTATTTTTGTGTCCATTGATTAGGTTTGATTCAGGTTTTGCGATAGAAATAAATTGACCAGATTATTATTATGAAATCTCGACAGATATATCAGTTATAACTAGTCGATGAGCAAAGCTCCCTGGACACATGGAGCAGACTATCTAAAAAGAACAAGTGGGTTAATTATGGTGTAGGGTTCGAGTTCAAAGATGTTTAACTAAAGATCTTTGGTGGGGGTTCTCTCCAAAAAGCTCTGCACTTGGAGAATCTAAGGCGATGATGTTACTGTGGAAGGCTTCTGTATGAAATGTGGATTCCATACCAATCTCTTGCGGAAAAAGAATGTTCATTTACCATACACCTGGGTAGGGAACTCCAAAACTCAATCCCTACACCTGGGTAGGGAACTCCAAAACTCAATCCCTGCACTTGGAGAATCTAAGGCGATGATGTTACTGTGGAAGGCTTCTGTATGAAATGTGGATTCCATACCAATCTCTTGCGGAAAAAGAATGTTCATTTACCATACACCTGGGTAGGGAACTCCAAAACTCAATCCCTACACCTGGGTAGGGAACTCCAAAACTCAATCCCTGGGTAGTGTGCATCGACGGGATGATGATCAACATCCCCATTATTCCTGCTGGAGTAGTGACCAATCCCTTCTAGACTGGGTACTTCCCAAGCAACGTTGTTTCACCTATGGAGGTCGTGTCTGCTTGTTTGGGAATATATGGAAAAAGGGATTATCCGGGGTTCCCTGGGAGTTACTGGTTACCAAGCTTCCAAGTTTGGTATTCTGCTTTCTTTGAACTCTGGTACAATGCGTTCTTCTGATTAACTCATGTGAATACATCTTCTTGCTATTTTCCAAATTTATCTCCTAGTAATTATTTCTTGTCAATTCTGACTAAACAGTTGCAAGACTCGGGGTGGTGATACCAATTTCTTGATGACGAATCAACAATCTTTTTATCTTTCTATCAGCAGTGATCATGTAACTTATGCTATAGAATTTCCTTAATTCTTAGGATGAGATTAGGATGGCATATGTCTATGCAATAATAAATTTGGGCTTCTTGTTTGTTTCCTTAATCATTTTTTTGGTTATAACTGCAATTAAATTATTTGTGGAAAATCGAATACCAAAGAATTGTTGCAGACCTGACGGTGGCGGTACCAATTTCCTGATGATCAATCGACAATATTTCTGTCCGCAGTGCACATTTGATGATGTAACATATGCTTTATAATTTTTTTAATTCTCTAAGTTATAGCGGTTGTTTTACATGATTGAAGGAGAGTTGTGTTCTTTTATTTATCTCATATCTGGTTCTTATTTGTGGCGTTATGCAGATTATGAACAATGGAAAAGAGGGGTAGTCCCCTCCATTTTCGTGCACTGCTTTTCATGATCATTCCAAGATGGAGGAAAATGAATGTTTTGATAATTGCGAGATCCATTACTGTTTCATTTCAAATGATCTTCACAAATTCTCGATGTAAGAGCATACTTATACTTGAACGTTCCGAGTGTATTCACTAACCACTGACCCAGGACCTACGAGGATATGACAAAGATGAAATATTAGTGTCATATATAATGTGCTAAAAGGGAGCTAGGGAACTACCATTGTTAGATCGTTCTCATTATATATAATATATGCTTATCGAATGTGATTTGTAAATTTAAAATGAAAAAAAAATAAAAAAAATAAATTAAAAAAACCAAAAAATAATTCTTACATCATTATATTTATACTACTTTATTATATAGATATAGATATATAAACATAAAATTTGGTTGTTGATATTTTCTATTATATGATTTTCCTATTGCATATATGGTTTTGCAATTTTTCCCAAATAAAATTTGGTGGTTGATATTTAAAAAATTAAAACATATAAACTTGTTTTGTTTAAGCACTTTCATTAAAATTTATAATATACAATATACTTACTCAATGCCCACCATTACATCATTGAACCATGTATTGATTTGCAATTTTACGAAAGCATAATTTGCATCTTGAGTGGAAAATATAAAATTTGGTTGTTGATATTTAAAAAATTAAAATAGATAAACCTGTTTTTACATTTTCATTGAAATTCATATTCAAATTTATAATATAGAGGTTTTTTACATTTTCATTGAAATCCATATTCAAATTTATAATATAGAGTATACTTACTTAGTGCCCACCATTAAATCATTGAACCATATACCATAGTTACCTATATTTAAAGTCTTTGCACCTTAGGAAGCAATTGATTTTTCTACTGCATATATTCATATAGACTAGTGACTTGCAAAAGAAGAGTTACAAAATGAAAGAAATGAATATCACAATGCAAAACATAGTAAATAGAAAATTTCTCCATTAGTTATATTTCTCTTTGGAAGTTACCGCAATTATAATCCATCCACCTCTTGGGATTTACGCAGTTGCAACTTCAAGGAACACGTCAGCGTATTAATAACTTTTTTTAATACTAAGGTTTTGCTTACCACCTGGAGGTCCATGTGACACCCATTTGGTTACCTGTATTTGTTTACCCTGCTGCTGATCCAGGTGGATGTTGGTGGCCACCCACCTATCCCATTTGGACCCCCGCAACTGTCTCTTTCAGTTTTTCAGTGTTCGTAATTGTAGCACAATTTACTATTTTTAGCAGTTTTTTTCAGGTCCTGAACTTCCGGAGCCGTTTTGAGGCCCTAAACGACGTTTTTTGGGAAATCTGGGGGCTACATGGGTCCTTGGACGTATGTTGCCCTTTTCAAAGTGGTAGTTCTCGGATAGATCTTTCTAACGATCTATCATACACGTCAAACGAGATCGTATGCGAAAGTTACGCCCCCGGGAAATTGATGTACCAATTTACCCAAAACGGGGCCCACAATTTGGCGTTTCATCTTCTAGGGTTAGGTTTTGCAATGTGAAGGGTTTTCCATTGTTTCTCAACAATAAATAGGCCTTCGAGCCTCATTGTAACACAGTTTGGAACGGTTCAGAGGCATGTA
>APFE030904841.1:469-29406 GCA_000404065.3 Pinus taeda
CGTTTCATAAGAAATACCTTGTTTGAGGCCGAGGGTTTTTCATATAGTTTCTCCAACGCCTTAATCAAACCCCCTGTCGTTGTTTCCTTCGAAATGTTGAAGGCGACCGACGCTGCAAGGCACAACCGTATTGTTCTGAGTGCCTTTCTATCGAGAAGGTTCCATTATTCATCGTCCACATCCTTCGGCTTCTTTGATTTTCCACCCAATGGTAGGTATAGAGTGAGAAGTTTTGGCCGTTAAATTTCTCAACCGTAAACTTACCATTTTCTGCCATTGCTCCCACTTGAACTAGGAACCCTTCTTTCCTGCGATTTTATCAGCCAAATAGACCTTCGGCTCTGATACCAGTTGTTAGAAAATAAAATATTACGGAGCAATGGAACACATAAAATATTGCAGAAATATAAACACAGAAACGCACAAAACAAGATAGACACAGATATACGTGTTTCACCCAGTTTGCGCTATGTCCACCTCGAAAAGCCAGTCCTTCCTTTCTGTTATCCAGCAAAATGAAGAGACACAACCTACAGCAAATCCGCTGTAATATCCTCTATTTTCTCTCACAGTCTCACCTCTCTGTTTCTCGCTCACACAGAATACACATCTATCACCGCCTCAAATACAATGCCCTCATACAAAGAGAGGGGTTGCCTTCTAGGGAAAAAGCCCTAAACTAAACATAAGTTCTACCGTCAGATTATCTGCCTAATGAATGGCTCAGATTGACTAGAAATTACTATACTTTTACAAGGGAAATTTACATCTATTTTTAGCTTCGGGGGCGCTGCCCCCGAGCCCCCGTCAGGGGACCGCTGGCCCCCGGACCCCCCAGCCAGGGGGAATCGGCCCCCTCGGACCCGCGCGGGGGGGACAAGACACCCCCACGCCCCCCCCGCTTGGAGGGGTGTACAAAACTTCCTGGGGTATACATCCGACTGAAACAAGGACCTTTGAACAATCATGCTCCACACACAACAATTTGTGCATATATTATCATTCTAATCATAAGCATATGCCTTTTTGTTTACAAACATCACAACTCCTCATCAAATGTGTCATGTACACACAATGTACAAATCATCACGACATATCACCTACTATTGCTCCTTTTCTAATATTGCATACCTTGTCGCTCTTGTTATATCCTTGCCATCAATGATAAAAATGCCAACAATGTACCCATTTGGCGTTGATGCCAACACATTCATCCTCCCCATTTTGTCCTAAAAACTAATTCTTTGTATTGCTCCTAACATCTACTCACCTCCCCCTTTGACATCAATAGAAAGGGGATTAAAGATGTCTTTTATACCACTACAATAAGTTTAAAGATTCCACCATTGTCAATACTAGTAATTACTGGCACAAAATAAGAACCTCAACGCTTTCCAAACTACAAAATTTATATATGCACCAAATATATAAGACCCTCTCAAATAATTATGCTCTCCAATGGCTATAACCATTGTTCTGTTATAGTGGAGCATGGGCATTTCAAAATAGGGTATTTTTATCCCTCCAATCACCACATAATTTGATTTTATCTCAGTAACTGATTAAGTTGTGAAATTTTGTTTAAGGAGCATTAATTTGGAGAAGCCAACTAGTAACACTTAAGGTAATCCACATACAGTTCCCATGGCTCTTGTCATCATTCCAAATTGGCGCTATATCATAATTCCAATGTTGTGCAATCCTAAGCTCTCCCACTATATAATGTTGAAATATATACCATTTTTAAAAAAATCACCAAAAATCTCAATGCTCTCCAATATCGTATTAAAGTTGTTAAATGCATTAATGCTCGAAATGTATCAATGTCGCTTGATCTTTAGGATTTTCAATGCACATATAAAAGACTTTCCACACTCCAGACAACCATTTAAATTGTATCCACCATATGAAGGCACCATATTAAAGCACTGAAAATATGGTCTTCAACACACTCAACATACTATAAAATAGTCCTCAATGTAGGTGCAACCAATGCTTTAATTCTCTCCAACATACACTATTTTTTCCTCCACAAAAAATATTAATGCTCTCCATGAATCAACGATGCTCCAAATGGTAAATTAGGGTTTCTCCATAATGAACACTCTTCAAAATTGAACATTGCTCCACATGAAAAATAAATACATATCCAAATGATAAATGACAAATGGAAAATGAATGGTTGAAAATAAACACTAGTACTCAAATAAATGCTAGAAAATTGAACATTGCTTGGAATATAAACGCTACTCCACAAATGAATGTTACTTGGAAAATAATCACTACTGTTCAAATGAATACTACTCTAAATAGGCTTCAAAATGTATTAACATTGCAAGAATGTTGCAAAATGTTGTTGTGAGAACACATTGTAATGCATTGCAAGAACACATGGGATGAACACATTGCAATGTTGGGATAACACTTTGGAAGGAATTTCATTGTTGAATGAACATCACATTGTATTGTTGGCTTTGTAAGGTTGTTGAAAGAATGCTAGAATATATGATGCATTAAAAAAAAATGTTGCATAGACCATGCCTTTGTTTCATTGTATTATAATACACTCTACATATGTCCCTTCAACTCTATTCATAACTTGAAATATAACACATTCTCCACATTGTTTTATTAATAACATGCTCCAATGCTCTCTTTGATATGAATCTTCAAGTTGAATATTTTACCACTATGGATTATATAATGTGCTCAATTTATTACCATCCTAGATCCAACTTTACCGAGGATCTATCAATCGCTAAGAGGGATAAAATCTCTCAAGGTGGAAACCTTTTTTTTGAGTTCAAAACTTCAAGAAAGGTTTTCACCTCGAGAGATTTGATCCCTCTCGGCACTTGATAGATTGAGGGTTAAGATGGATCTAGGATTGTTTCAGTGGTGTGCAGACATATAAAAATTGTTGAACATTTAATTATTTTGATCATTTTAAATATGCTAAATATGTCTACGATTAATTTGGTCAATTAAATTTTAACTTTTCTTAGTTACCTCATTTTGTTGAGATGAGAAATACTGTTAGTAACTTGAATGATGAAAAATTATGAAATAAAATTTTTAAGTGCACAATGACAATGTAACAATGTTGAATGGTAGAAAATGTGAATAATAAAAATATAGCCAATTACAAACAATCTTCATTGAGATCAAACTGAAACTATTTCTTTTCTGTTGTTCATATTGTCAAACCTATTAGTTATTTTCTATTACCACGTTTGAATGAAAAGTGATTAGCAATATTGAATGATAGAAAATGCGAACAATAAGAATGTAGAAAATTACAAATAGTTTACAGTTTCAGGAAGAAGACATTTAAGGTAAGTGAACATTTATGTAGGCTGAAAATTCAAGTATTGCATTTATGGTTGAATTACTATAAGGCAGAATTCAACTCACGTCATGAATAATGTTTATGTGGTTACACTCAGAGAGATTGTGTATGTTTTGGGGGTAAAATAGAGATATAGATGGAGCGGGGGAGAGAGGGAAGAAGAGAGAGGAAAAGATAGGTAGGGAGGAAGAGCTACAGATATGGAGGGAGAAGTGTTAGAGAGAGAGAGAGATATAAGGGGAAGAGAGAGAGAGAGAGTGGAAAAGTGAGGGGGAGAGAGAGATATAGATAGATATGGAGAGAGAGTGTGTATGTTTTGGGGGGTGAGATAGAGAGATAAGGATAGACTATGGCAGATAGAGATATAGATGGAGGAGGTAGAGATGTTCTTACATTGAAAGCAATGCACACTATTAATCTAATTACTTTGAAATTAGTGTACATCATACATCGAGTTGCATCAAATAATAAATCAACATCTACACTGAAATCAAAGCATCTACTACAAAGAATCAAATAGGACTATAAATCAACATCTACACTAAAAGCAATGCATCTAGTGCAAACAATCAAATAGGATTGGAAATCAACATCTTCACTAAAATAAATGCATCTGCTATAAGCAATCAAATAGGATTAAAAATCAATATCTACATTGAAACTAATGTATCCAATGCAAGTAATCAAATATGAGTAGAAATCAACATTTACACTAAAATCAATGCATCTAGTGTAAGGTATTAAATACGATTAGAAATCAACATCTACACTTAAATAAATTCATTTGGTGGAAGCGATCATATAGGATTAGAAATAAATATCTACACTGAAACCAATGCATCCATTACATGCTATCAAACAGGAGTAGAAATCAACATCTACACTGAAATCAATGCATCTAGTTTAAGGTATTAAATAGTATTAGAAACGGTCATCTACACTAAAATCAATGCATCTAGTTTAAGGTATTAAATATTATTAGAAATCGACATCTAAACTAAACTCAATGCATCTAGTGCAAGTGATCAAATATGACTATGAAACAATATCTACACTGAAACCAATGCATCTAATGCAAGAAATCAAATAGAAGTAGAAATCAACATCTACAATGAAATCAATGCATCTACTTTAAGGTATTACATAGGGTTAGAAATTGACATCTATATTGAAATCAATGCATCTAGTGTAAGGGATGAAATAGGATTAGAAATCAACAACTACATTGAAATCAATACATCTATTTTAGTGAAAAACTAAAATATTCATGACTTCTAGATCTAGCTTCTATGTCTGTATTTTTTGTTGGCCATTATGACACAGGTGTTTTCCTCGATGGCAACTCACTTAAATGACATATCATAGTTCAGTGTCTCATAATGAAAGAAAAAGAAATATACGTAGGTTCCTCTTAACCAAGTCACATATACACGTGGGTTTGACGATCAAAAGGCGGGTATACTTATGCACGCACTTTCATGCATGGAAAAGCGTGTACATGTGGGAAAACTTATTTTTAATCCATGGTATTTAGTCCTTGGTATTTGGACCTATGGCTTTGGTCCATGGTATCTTGTCCAACATGTTGAACCCAGGTATTGGGTCCATAGTATTGGTTCTATGTGGTTTTGGACCATGGTATTGACTAAGGCCTAAGACTATAAAAAAGGGGAAGGAGATCATTAGGCAAGGGGATTCACTTAAGCATTGAATATCTTATGAAGAGCAAGATCAAGAATTGGGTGATGGTGCATAGCTGGATCTAAACCAAGGAGGACTTGTGTGCTAAAAGATGGATAAGTTCTATTGATGGGTCAAGATCTTAAGGCTTGAATAGTAGTATCTTTGTGTGATTTTGATCTATTATATCTGGCGCATGACTTGATCTATAAATCTGATAATCTGGGTGTAACTGATGTCTGAATAAGTGAAAGGGGTAAATTATCTTTTATAGATCTGTACACATGTTCGACACATCAGAGGTGCGTATACACGTTGGTTCAGTATGTCAAAATAACGTATACACTAGTTGGCCTTAATACAACAACATATACACACAGGTTTCTACATATTGAAGTAGCATACGTCTCATGAAATATGTTTTAGCTACTTCTGTTTATTGCTACAACATTCTGTGTTCAGGATTAGTTTCTAGTTACTGTTAATGTATTCTGGTTACAGCATTCAGAGAAGTAATTGGTTGATTCAGTTTTGATTGAAGCAAAATAGATTGGTTGATGTAGATATATTTGATGTTTGATTAATGTTATTGCTGGATCTAGTCTGAAAATTTATAAAACATGGTCCCTGGAAGAAAGAGAAGGTTGTAGCCTTCAGTAGGTCAGCACCAATGTACTAGTACATCAGCTAGTATAAGAGATAAGGGGTTTGTAGTTCTCTTCTAGGAGAAGCTAGAGAACGAAAGAAGGTTGTAGCCTTCTACAGGTAGAAGCTTGTGTACTGGTATAAGACTGCACCAGTACAAAAATATTGTAGAAAGAAGTTTCTTATTTGAAAAGGAAGATAGAGACGAATTGTGGCAGGTGGTTTTCACCCACATTGGGTTTCCATCTTATTTCTTGTGTCCATGTGTGTGATCTATTTTGTTTTACTGCACCTATTTACTGTTCTTATGGTTAATGAAGTTTTGATGCACTGATTAAAAATCAACATTTAATGAATCATAAGTTTACTGATATACGCTGGTTTCTTTAGACATAGTAGCATATAGACGCAGTTTCCCATAACTGAAGTAGCGTATACAAATCTGATTGTGAAAAAATAATTTTTAGATAATACTGATTCACCCACCCTCTAAATATTATTTCCAACGATTGGTATGAGAGAAGGTCCTTCAGAATAAGCTTGATCACTTGAAGGAAGATCTATCATCATGAGCAACTACGAAAAAGAGGCATTAATCAGGCCACCAATCTTTGATGGGAACAACTTCATCTATTGGAAGGTAAGAATCACATCTTATCTTCAATCTCTTGGTACAAAAGTTTGGGATATCATGGAAATAGGATACACATTTCCCTCAGCAACTCCTACAGATACGGCTGGTAAGAAACAATATGAAACAAATGCAAAGGCTATCAATACTCTATTAGGGAGTTTATCTCAATCAGAATTCATTAAGGTTATGCAGCTCAAAATCGCAAAATAAATATGGGACATGATCGTTCTGAGCTATGAAGGAGATGATCACGTAAAACATGCAAAACTAAAAGCTCTCAAAATTCAATATGAAAATCTGAGAATTCTTAGTGATGAAAGTGTGGCTAATTATTTCTTATGTATAGACGAGATTGTTAATCATATGAAAAACTTGGGTGAAGAAATAAAAGAAATTACTTTGGTTGAAAAAGTGTTAAGATCGTTATCTTCTAAGTTTGAATCAAAAGTTTCTACCATAGAAGAAAAGTAGGATCTACAAAGCATTACCATGTCACATCTGCATGAAATCCTAACTGCTTTCGAAATGAGAAAAGGGGGACCATTAGATAGGAGAGAAGCTGCATACAAAGCTTCAGGAAAAGGAGATTACAATGAGTTATGACATATGTCGGAAGGAAAGGACGAATCAAACTTTGTCAAGAACCTTCAACGAGGTTCTGGAAGATTTAGAGTTAAGCTATCTTTGAAATGCTTTGCTTGTGGAAGAGTCGATCACTATGCAGCCAAGTGTCCTCATAAAGACAAGCTTGACAAAGGTAAGGAACCAATTAGATGGAACAAAAAACATAATGTAAGTAAGATGAGCTATTATAATCATGAAGACAGTGATGGATTTTCAATTAGTGATGAAGATGAGCAATGTAATGATTATAGACTTTTGATGGCTTTTGAAGATGATGATTTCTTGGATGCTATAGATGAAGATGATCTCTTTGAAGAAATTTCTAAGCTTAAAATATGTTTAGAAGAAAAGAGTATGATCATAGATACTCTGACATTCCAACTTGCTCAAAAGGAAAAACACAATGAAAAGTTAGAATGTGAAATTCTGGGACTTAGAAAAGAGATTGAGAAAACAAAAGCTCTTTGATTTGCTAAAGGATCTGAAACTTTAGATGAGATTATCAAAGTGCAGTGTTCTCCTTTGATCATTATAGGTCTTGGATATTCTGAAGAAGCATATCAAGCATAGAAGCTATCCACATCCAAAAGTTATCTTGATGCAGCAAGGAGAAGTGAATAGGTTGACAAGCAACAATAAAGACATAAAGTAGATCACCAGGTAAATCAGGGGCAATCTACTTCAAGGATGAACAAAAGCTACAACCAACCGTAGGTAAATCATTCTCAATTTTCCTCAAGAATGAATGTCTATGGAAACTACAATCACCTGGATGGTAGGTTTGATAGTTGCAGGAATTTCTTCAATGGCCAATGTTTCTCTTGTCATAAATTTGGACACAAAGCAACTCAATGTGTTGCCTACAAGAGCATCATGACTAGAGAAGCACGAAATCAAAGGAGTGTGACCAAGATCATGAAAAGGACCTACAATAACTTTTATGCTCTTGAAAATGAAATAGAATGTTCTATTTATAACAACTTCGGTCATGAAGATTCTGAATGCAAGAGTAGGTTTCGGCAAACAACTCACAAGGAGTAAGCTTCATTAAGTCCCAAAACATGGAGAAATCAAGAACTGCAACCAAAATGATGTCGTATAGCCTTTTACAGGGAAGGACAGGAAAATCAATGGTACATCGACAGTGGATGCTCGAAACATATGATAGGTGATAAAGAAAAAATTCAGTCATATAGTGCCTTAGAAAAGCAAAGGAAGCTCTCATTTGGAAATGACACCGCTACACTCATAAAAGGTAAAGGTTTTGTTCTTTTGAAAGAAAAGGTCAAAGCTGGAAATGTTATGTATGTTGATGGCTTAAAGCATAATCTATTGAGTGTCAGTCAAATGTGTGATCAAGGAAATGAGGTAATATTTCGATCAAATGGATGTGTTGTTCGTGAGCTTGATACATGAGAAACAATGATCAAAGGCATAAGAACTCTAGATAATTTATACATACTGAAGGGAGGACAACAACAATGCTATCTAAGAAAGAATGATGAACACTGACTATGGCACAAAAGATTGGGGAATCTAAGTTTCTCTCAGACAAGGAAAGCATGCAAATATTAGTGAGTTCATGATCTCCCTGACATCATAATTCCAGACAATAAAATATGCAAATCATGTCAGTTTGGAAAGCAAACTAGAAATAATTTCCCTGAGAAGGAAGGATTAGCTAGTAAGCCACTTGAACTTGTCCATACTGATGTATGTGGTCCATCGAGGAAAATGTCAGCTCGAGGAGAATAATACTTCATATTTTTCATTGAAGACTTTTCTAGGATGTGTTGGATAGGACTCCTTAAGCATAAAGACAAAGCTTTCAAAAAGTTCAAAGCATTCAAAGCCTTGGTTGAAAACGAATCAGATCGTAGAATCAAATGCCTTAGATCTGATCAAGGAGGGGAATCTACCTCAGATGAATTTTTTGATTTTTGTGAAGAACATGGAATAAGAAAGGAATTCTCTACTACAAGGAGTCCTTAGAAAAATGGAGTAGTAGAAAGGATGAACAGAACGGTTCAACAAATGGCTCATGCTATGCTTGATGAGTCTTGGCGAAGTTGCTTTTGCTGCCATTACTATTCTCAACAAGACAAACATCCGAGTAAAAAACATTCAAAATCCTCATGAACTTTGGTATGGTAAGATTCCTACGGTAAAATACTTCTAAATTTTTGGAAGCAAATGTTACATCAAAAGGATTGATGAAAACTTTTGCAAGTTTGATACTAGAGTAGATGAAGGAATTCTCCTTGGTTACTCTCGCCACAACAAAGGATATAAGTGTTACAATAAAATACTTGGAAAAATTGTTGAAAGTTTTGATGTAGTGGTTGATGAAGAAGGTAATATTCCTAGGCAGGTAAAATCCGAAGATTTCGAAGATGATGAGGACTATTCTTCGACATCAAATTAGACTTTTGATGAAGAAGAAACATATGAGGCACTAGAAGAACAAATAATGGTAGAAGAAAAGACTCCATCCAGGTATGTCCAGAAGAATCATCCAGAGACTCAAATTTTGGGGCAGAAAGAGGCAGGTGTACAAACAAAAAGAACTATTTCAGAAGCTTCAAGTTATCTAGCATTGCTTTCCTCCATTGAACCATGAAATGTAAGTGAAGCATGCAAAGACGAATGCTGGATCAAGGCCATGAATGAAGAACTTGATCAGATTGAAAAGAATAACAATTGGGAGTTGGTTCCAAGACCAAATGATAAGAATGTCATTGGGACCAAATGGATATTCAAAAACAAGATGAATTAAAATGGAGATGTTATTAGAAATAAGGCCAGAATTGTTTTTAAATGGTATGCTCAACAAGAAGGTATAGACTTTGAAGAATTTTTTTCACCAGTTGCTAGACTTGAAGCCATAAGAATGTTCCTTCCTATTTGTAGCTATCAGAAGCTCAAAGTATTTTGAATGGATGTGAAATCTTCCCTTTTAAATCGAGACTTAGAAGAAGAAGTGTATATTGAGCAACCAGATGGATTCATCCTTGGAAATGATCAAAAGCTTGTAAGAAGACTTAAGAAGGCACTCTATGGTCTTCAACAAGCTCCAATGGCTTGGTATTATCGTCTGGACAAAAACCTCCATCAACAAGGCTTTTCAAAAGGGTCAACAGATAGCAATATATATATAAAAATTGATAATGATAAATTGCTAATACTTGTTGTGTATATTGATGATATTATCTTTGGTAGCAATGAAGAAGCCATGAGTCAAAGCGTTGCTTTGGTGATGCAGAAAGAATTTGAAATGTCCTTGCTTGGTGAGCTAACAGATTTTCTTGGTTTATAAGTCCAACAAAATAAAGACGGTATCTTTTTATCACAAACCAAGTACCTCAAGCAGATATTGAATAAATATGGCATGGAATATTTGAAACTAGTATGTAATGCGATGGTAACAGGATGTAGCCTCAGCGCAAATGACGATTCAGCAACAATACATCAACCAACCTATAGATCCATGACTGGTAGTCTGCTCTATCTGACAAGTACCCGACTAGACATCATGCATGCAGTGGGAATAGTTGGAAGATTCCAGGCAAATCCAAAAGAAGCACACCTTCAGGCGGTTAAAAGGATTTTCAAATATCTTCAAGGAACGCAAAACTATGCCTTATGGTATCTTAGAGATACAGATCTCACAGTTCATGCATATACAGATGCAGATTCGGCAGGAAGCGTGGATGTCAAAAAAAGCACTAGTGGTGGTGCATTCTTTATGGGTCCCAAATTAGTATCTTGGTTCAGCAAGAAACAAAGTTCAATTGCTTTATCTACAATTGAAGCAGAATATGTGGATGATGTATCTTGTTGCACACAGCTCCTTTAGATGATGCAATCTTTGCAAGATTTTCAAATCACTTGTACTCCACCTATCTCCATTTTATGTGATAATACAAGTGCAATCAGTATTTCAAAGAATATTGTCATGCATTCAAAGGCCAAGCACATACCTATCAGATATCATTTTCTTCGAGAAGAAGTGCTTGAACAAAAGGTCAAATTGGAGTATGTTCCCTCCAAGGAATAGGTTGCTGATATACTCAACAAACCACTGCCCAAGGAGATATTTGAATGCCTCAGACAGAAGCTGGGAGTAGTTGATGCATCATCTTGCTATTGAAACTTATGTGTTTCAGAGAAAAGTAGTTGTACGTGAGCTTCATGTGGAGCATCCACGTACATACGCTAGTTTATGTGGATATAGTCACCGATTTGTTGATTTGAAGACAACAGTGGGCCAGACTCAAGATGAAAAGAGATTGATACGGGTCTGACGAAGACCATCTGGCATAGGTTTAGGGGGATCATATATTCTTTTAATAATGCATTGTTTGCATTATCTTAGAAGATCTTGTTTCAAGATTCACAGTTTTTTTAGTTTCAGGTGGAACAGGTGCAAAGGGAGAACATGGTTGCTGGTCTGAATGATGATTGACTAATGCCGCTGATGATAGTTGTTGATACCTATCATAGTCTTGTTGTAGATATTTAATCTCTATGTCATGTATTTCTTTTCTTATCAACGTCATGTAACGGCCTACTTTGGTTTCCTCACTATGCGTGACATGGATGATGTAATTTTCTTGTTTTATCATGTATAAACCTTTGATGTATCCCCACTTGGTTGAGTGGATGAGTCAATATTGGTATATCCCCACTTGGTTGGGAGATGGATGTATGTATAAGTCTTTGGTGATAGGAAGGTCACTTATGATGTTTAAAGTCATATTTCTTCTTGCATAATATCTTCTTGCAGACCTTGCCTACAGTAAGGGGGAGAATGGACATGAGAGTAGAGTAGAGATTTCAGAGTGTACTCAGGGGGAGCATAACCCTTTGCACCTGATGAAAAAGGGGGATAATGACTTTGAGTGACATGGGGTTTCCATCAAGTCCAAAGGGGGAGGCTGTTGGCATTATAATACAGGTTCAACTCTATGACACAAGTGTTGTCCTTAATGGCAACTCACTCAAATAACAGATCACAGTTCAAGCTCTCAGAATGAAAGAAAAAGAAATATATGTAGGTTCCTCTTAACCAAGTGACGTATACACATGGGTTCGACGATCAAAAGGCCCATATACGTATGCATGCACTTTCATGCATGGAAAAGTGCGTACATGTGGGAAAACTTATTTTTAATCCATGGTATTTAGTCCTTGGTATTTGGACCTATGGCTTTGGTCCATGGTATCTTGTCCGATGTGTTGAACCCAGGTATTTTGTCCATAGTATTGGTTCTAAGTGGTTTTGGACTGTGGTATTAAGTAAGGCCTAAGACTATAAAAAAGGGGAAGGAGATCATTAGGCAAGGCGATTCACTTAAAAATTGAATATCTTATGAAGAGCAAGATCAAGAATTGGGTGATGGTGCATAGGTGGATCTAAACCAAGGAGGAACCTGAGCGCTAAAAGATGGATAAGTCCTATTGGTGGGTCAAGATCTTAAGGCTTGAATAGTAGTATCTTTGTGTGATTTTGATCTCTTATATTTGGCGCATGAATTGATCTATAAATCCAATAATCTGGGTATAAGTGATGTCTGAATAAGTGAAAAGGGTAAATTATCTTTTATAGATCTGTACACAGGTTCGGCAGATCAGAGATGTGTATACACACTGGTTCAGTAAGTCAAAATAGGGTATACAATAGTTGGCCTTAATACAACAGTGTATGCACGCAGGTTTCTACATATTGAAGTAGTGTACATCTCATGAAATATGCTTTAGCTACTTCTGTTTATTGTTGTAGTGTTTTGGGTTCAGGATTGGTTTTTGGTTATTATTACTATATTCTAGTTACAACATTCAGAGAAGTAATTGGTTGATTCAGTTTTGATTGAAGCAAAGGAGATTGGTTGATGCAGATATATTTGATGTTTGATTAATGTTATTGATGGATCTAGTTTTAAAATTTATGAAATGTGGTCCCTGGAAGAAAGAGAAGGTTGTAGCCTTCTGTACGTCAATACCTACGTACTAGTACATAAGCTAGTACAAGAGCTAAGGGGGTTGTAGCTCCCTTCCTGGAGAAGCGAGAGAACGAAAGAAGGTTGTAGCCTTCTGCAGGTAGAAGCTTGTGTAATGGTATAAGAT
Organism: Pinus taeda; assembly: GCA_000404065.3. Taxonomy (NCBI): domain Eukaryota; kingdom Viridiplantae; phylum Streptophyta; class Pinopsida; order Pinales; family Pinaceae; genus Pinus; species Pinus taeda. The sequence continues at coordinate 13,528 of APFE030904841.1, forward strand.
TGCACCAGTACAGAAATACTGTAAAATGAAGTTTATTATTTAAAAAGGAAGATACAGACGAATTGCAGCACGTGGTTTTCACCCACATAGGGTTTCCACCTTATATCTTGTGTCCATGTGTGTGATCTATTCTGTTTTACTGCACCTGTTTACTGTTCTTATCGTTAATGAAGTTCTGATGCACTGATTAAAGGTCAAAATTTAATGAATCATAGTTTACTGATATACGTTGTTTTCTTTAGACACAGTAGCATATATACACAATTTCCCATAATTGAAGTAGCGTATACAAATCTGATTGTGAAAAAATAATTGTTAGATAATACTGGTTTGCCCCCTCTCTCAGTATTATTTCCAATATTTTTCTCTATGTATCTCTTTCTTCTTACCTCTCTCTCAACCTTCCATTCTGTGTCTATATCCCTCCCTCTATCCTTATCTCTCTCCCCCCCTCTCTCTCCACTTGTCCCTGACTTTCTCTATGTTTCTCTTATTCCCTCGCTCCCCGTCATCTATATCTATACCTCCCCCCATCTCTCCTTGTCTCTCTATCTCAACCACCTAAACACATGTCATTCTCTCTCTCTCCCATCTTTCCCTCTCCATCTATATAGATATATATAATATATATATATAATATATATCCCTCTGTCTCTCCTTCTTTATATGTCTATATCATTTTGCATACACTGTCTCTCTCCATATATATCTATCTATTTATCTCATCCTCTTCCTGCCCCTCCCTATTTATTCCATCTCTTTCTCTCTATATCTCTCTCTCCCTCCCTCTTCCTCTCTCCCTCTCTCTCACTCTCGTCCTATTCTCTCTCCATCTTTATCTATCATCTTCCCTCCCTCTCTTTTTCCTCTCCCTTTTGCCCTCTCTCACCCCCACCATCTATATCTGTATCTTTCCTTGTCTCTCCTTCTCACCCCCAAAACATACACACTCTCTCTCCATATTTACCTATCTATCTCCCTCTCCCTCCCTCCCTCTCTCTTTCTCACTGTCTCTTTATCTCTCCCTTGTCACTCCCTCTCCCTCTCCACCTTTTTCTCTCTCTATGTCTTTCTTTCCCTTCCAACTCCATCTCTCTGTCCCCCTCTATCTCTCCTCTCTCTCAATTACTCTCTCTCTACCTTCCTCTCTCTCCCTTTCTCTCCCACATCCCTCTTTCTCTCTCCCATCACTCCCTCCACCCTCCAACTTTATAACTATATCCCTCTCTCTGATTCTAGCACTTCCCCTTTCTCTACCCTTCATATCTATATCTCCATGTCTCCCTCTTCCCCTTCTTTCCAATGTCCATCCTCTCCTTTTCTCTCCCTTCTCTTGTCTCCTCTCTTCCTCAATCCATCTTGATATTTTCCTTATCCCTCCCTCTCTCTCTCCAACTATATCTCTCAATGTCGTTTTTCTTCCCTTCCTCTCTTTCCCACTTCCCACTTTATCTCTCTCTCCTCTTTCTCAAGTCCTCTCTCTTTTCCTTCCTCTCTCTCCCTTTCTCTCCCACCTACCTTTGTCTCCCACCCCATCACACACACACACACTCTCTCTCCACCCTCCAACTATGTCACTATATCCCTCTCTCTCCCCTTCTTGCTCTCCCCCATTCATATCTATGTCTCCCTATCTCTCTCTTCCTCTTATTTCCCTATCTCTGTCCTCTCATTTTCTCAACCTTCCATCGTATCCTCTCTCCATCATTCCATCAGCATCTCTCCATTATCACTCCCTCTCTCTCTCCGCCTTTATCTCTCATAGTCTTTGTTTTTCCCTCCCACTCTTTACCCCTTCAAATCCATCTCTCCACCTCTCTACCCCCTCCTCTATCTCTTCCTTCTTTTCTCTCCATTTCTCTGCCACCTCTATGTCTCTTCCCACCACTCTATTTCCTCTCTATCTCTCTCTTAAATATAATCTCATTGTATTTCATTTAACAAAGTTTCTAAATTTAAAAATATAATTAGTTATACAATATAAAACCTATATTTTGGATTAATCATGTCAAACAAAATATAATAAAAACTTAAAAGAATCATGCACTATATACCTTTTACCATTGCTAGTCACTTTTTTTCTCTCTTTGCTTGGATATTTGGTTAGAATGTATATAAACTCATTCTTTATAATATTATTAATATTATATAAATTTCACATTTGTACATATAAAAGTATTCTCATCTTCAATTTATCAAAAGGTCCATTAAATATCTATTGTTAGTCACTTCTTTTTCTCTTTTTGCTTGGATATTTGGTTAAAATTTATATATCCTCGTTCTTTATAATAATATTTATATTATATAAATTTCACACTTTTAAATATAAAAGTTTCCCTCATCTTTTAAATTTAATTAAAAATCCATTTAATATCTACGGAAATATTTTTGGTAGTCATGAGGATGATGGGTTTAGATGTACCTCAAAAGTAATTACAACTTTTTTGTTTTTAGATTTAATTAAAAAGTGTTATAAAATTAAATTAAAATAAACTATTTGTAAAATATTTTGATTTTGAAATAAGTTATGGTTTTTGGGAATGTCGTATTAATGACCCAATGGCCATGTTATTGTAATAGAATAATTAAAAGCCTAAATCCATAACATAGTAATCAAAAGCCTAGATGACCCACGGTATTGATAAACCATGGTATTAGCCCATGGTATTATGATTTTTCCCCTTCTTTCACTCTATCCCTTTGTCTATATCTTCCTCTTCGCAGTATTGACTCATGGTATTGTAAAAAATCCTATTTAAAAGTTAATAACACACATGGTAAATATCCATGATTCAAAAACTTGTTATATTGTAAATATTAATTTTTTATTAGCTTATTAATTAAATTTAAAAATAGTTATGTAATCATTATTTTAATTTACATTATAAAATGGATGTTAATTTATAAATACTGTTTATGTGTTATATATTTTAATCTCATATATATATATATAATTTTTATTTAAAAAATGTTAATAATTTTATTAATAAAAAAAACAAAATTACAATATAAAAAAGAACAGATTTTAAAAATATCTCACGTCTCACACCTACACATCTAACACTCACACATACACCCTATACTAGATTGTTAATGGCCTCTTAGCAGGATAATATTGCATACTATAATAATAATAACACATTTTAATAATTAGCATCATTTCATATTAATTCAATGTTTTCTATGAACACTAAAAATAAGAATGCATTATAATAATGATATGGAATGTGGAAACTAACAAGGGCTACCTAGTAGCTAGTACCTTAACTTAAAATATAGCTTAAATAAACGAAAAAATAACAAAGGAAAAGATTTCATCACAAAAATAAAAACAACTAATAAAATATTATAATATTGAATGTAATCACAAAAAATTAAGAAATGTGATTAATAATATTGTTTATATTAACAGGCATATTTCTATATATGTGCGTGTTTTATTTTTATTAATATATATAATCGTTTATAATTAAATTTATTAAAATATATTTTTAATATATTTTTAATATAATAATAATTCACTTGGGCTTGGAGTATGCACTAGAAGTGCTTCTCCTTGGCTAAGAGTTCGTCTTCCACGGATGTAAGGAAATAGGTTAACGGCCTAAGACCCAGAGACATCTAGCATGAGTGAAAGTCTGCCCCTTAAGCACCACCAGTGGGTTATTCCAAGTAGCATGGTTTTCGTTAAATAGGGGTGATGCTAGGATGGTTGTGCCGGCTGCTAGTTTGACAATTGAGTTATGATAGGTTTTTTCACTTGTTTCGAAAATAATAAAAATTCACCTTCAATTGATGATATTATGAATAAATTATAATTCATTAAAATAGAAAAATAGAGAAAAGAAAAAAATTGAATAAAAAAGTTAAATAAAAGTAAATAAAATGAAAAACAAAAAATTAGTAACTAATAGAAATGGAAGTTAATGATGATTACGATGATGGTTAATGTCCACGGCACCAAAATTGGTGACATAAAGAAGCAAATTATTTAGTTTGATTTAATATTTTATTTCTATGCTCGAAAGGCTTCGAGAGAAGCCTCTCGAGCTCACTTTAATTTTGACAACGTAAAAGGCTAGGAAAGATTATTGCAACAAAGATTTTGAAACTCAGATCTAATGTTGGTATTGTCAGAGACACGACAGAAACCTTTCCATCCATGGTGTTTTAAGAACTACCCAACCATGTGTTTCACTATGGAGCTCATGAGTGTTCCTTGGCTATATTAATTTTCTTCTTTGACCTAGTTAAAATAGAGATATACTTCTGATCTTCTAGGTTGGGGTTGATAACCTCCTTATAATATCTTAATTTTCTTTTAGGTGTTAAATCTTTCTCACACCAAAGTTTTTCCTTCAACTTAGAAGTAACAATATTTTTAATGTTATTAATGTTTTGCAATGCAACATTCTTTTCGATCTCTGAGTGGTTTAATGAGGCCTTGGTATCTTTATACCAAACTAGTTTGAACCTTAGGTGGTTTTGGCTCTACCTCACATCCATATAATATAACGGGAGTCACTAAAGTTTCAAAGAGGAACTTCTTTATATAGCACATTACAAGTTTGCCATTTCCATTTATTTTCACGACCAAAATAATCTTTACATCCCCTATTAATCCTTTTATCAATGCTATAGTTTCACTTGAGCATGTGATGAATATCAATTCATAGGTACTAAGGAAACCATAATAAAACCTCAACCAATAACATACAAATAATTAAATTTAATTAATAATAAAAATAACAAAAATTGAATTTTATCATATTTTTTGGTGAAAGACAAAATAAATATAATAACATATAATAATAATATTGCTGAGTATTAATTCAATGTTGTCAATGAAATGTTAATGTTATTCCGGGAATGAATTAACGCTGTTTCAGAGTTTGTATGAACTATTCTCTAAGTTTGTATTAACATGAGTTTATATTAATGCTCCTCCAGAGTTTGTATTAACACTAACTCCAAGAATGAATTAACACTGCACAGTGCTCCAAGTTTGTATTAACGTTGGTTCGTGCGTTAAGAATCAACGCTGCTCCAAAATGAAAGCATCAATGTATTAATAATAACGCTGCTCCAACACTGTTCATTAATGTAATGAATACACCATGCTACAATATAAAATATTCATCATTGCTCTAGAAATGGTATAAGGGTACTCCAAAATCTCAACATATTCATCTCAATATTGTCCATTCACATTAATCTTTGAACGTTGCCTTTTATTCTCATTAATCTATGAGTGCTTCAGTTGTATGTTGAACGCTGCAATTATTCTCTTTAATTTTTGAAAGCTACAATTATATATATTGTTGGCAATAACAATAAAGTTGACATGTATGAACGTTGCCTTTTATTCTCATTAATCTATGAGTTATTCAATTATATGTTGAACGCTGCAATTATTCTCATTAATTTTTGAAAGCTACAATTTTTGAAAGCTACAATTATATATATGAAAATGCAGGAGATATTAATTAATGCCAATGTTGGCACAAGTATTGACCAATACTCAAGTGTGCTCTAAAGACGTCGTTTTCTACCACAGTAAAGAAACATCTAATTAATGTCGAACACGGCTTTAGATGTTAAATATGTTGCTCTCGAAGCCGCATTGAACGCTGAAATGTACCAATGGTGGCAATGAATTAGTTTTGAATACTTTAATGTTGTTAGAATTGAATATATAAACGACTATATAGTGCTACATAATTATCCTATTGAATATATAATGCTGCTATAATTGAATAAATATCATGCAACGTATAAATTAACTATGGTAAATACTAGATGTTTTCAGAGCATGGAATTGAGAGGACATCTGTGTGTATGAGGAGCTTCCCATTCCTTGCCATCGGTCGAGTCTTAAATCACTAAAAGCAATCCAAGAAGTTGAATGTTTCTATCAGCGATGATTCGCTGACGGTATCTATGCTCCCCAGGTATCATGATTGTTTTTTGGTAAGCGATTGCATTCGTCAGAGAGCGACCCCAGCTATCACTATTCAGGGGGCACTGATGGTCCCCAGCTATCACTATTGTTCTGTGCTAATCGCGTGTGCTTGTCACACAATGGTTCTGCGTATCTTTCGATATGTAATTGAAGAATTCCTTGTTTCTATCACTTGGATATTGGAGTGAACGACGCCCAAAGATTCAATAAAAAATAAACATTCCGCTTTGTTATGGCCTGTGCCTATTATCCACGCATGCGGTCTATTCTATTTAGATACACAATTCTTTGAAAAGGTACCGAATCCAATTCTATTGAGATACACAATCCAATGTAGATGCCGAATTCAACTTTGAAACGGTGCACAATTCTTTTAACGAGGCATTTTTCACAATACCGAATATTTTATCCTTGCATTGACGTCACGATTCAAATCGAAAGAACGCAGAACCATTGTTCTCTGATATCTTTCGGCAGGTGTTTCTATAAAAAAAAAGCATGAAAGATATCACATATCGAAAGATATCAGAAAGAAATGGTTCTGCGTATCTTTCGATTTGAACCGTGATATCTTCGAAGAAAACAACGCAGGTGTTTCTGTAAAAAAAAGGTATGGTGGCATTTGAATCGAACGTCAATGCAAGGATAAAATATTCGGTACTGTGAAAAATGCTTCATTAAAAGAATTGTGCACTGTTTCAAAGTTGGATTCGGGACCTACATTGGATTGTGTATCTCAATAGAATTGGATTCGGAACCTTTTCAAAGGATTGTGTATCTCAATAGAATAGACCGCATGCGTGGATAATGGGCACAGACCATAACAAAGCGGAATGTTTATTTTTAATTGAATCTTTGGGCGTAGTTCACTCCAATATCCAAGTGATAGAAACCAGGAATTCTTCAATTACATAACGAAAGATACGCAGAACCATTGTGTGACAAGCGCACGCGATTAGCACAGAACAATAGTGATAGCTGGGGACCATCAGTGCCCCCTGAATATCTTCCGTCTCCACTATTTCATTACATTTCGAAAGATACGTAGGGTCCTCTCTCACGAATGCAATCGCTTACCAATAAACAAGCATGATACCTGGGGACCATAAATACCGTCAGCAAATCATTGCTGGATTGCTTTTACGGATTTAATAGAAACATTGAACTTATTGGATTGCTTTTACAGATTTGAGACTCCATCGGTCACCCCTCCAAGCCCGGTAGTCTTTCAACTGGCGAGGTCCCGCACTACGTAACACTTTTTTTTCAACAATACTTATGTTTGTGGACTACGCCTAACCACTTATCCTATTTAGTTTGTGTTTCTTAATCAAGTAATTTTTAATGTTCGTTTATACCAATGAACACCCATACACATTCATTATCAACAACAATTATACATGAAGAACACAATTGCTCAGTATAAAGGGAGGGGCAACTCCCTGAATAATGAGTCTGCGTGAATAATATATTATATAGTATTTAAATATTACAAAGCTTTACAAGTATACCCAGAAATCCCAAGTTTCATATTTAGTCAATTTTACAATGTTGTCACACCACCATACGACAACCACGATTTCCTTGCCCAATGGAGGCGGGCGCTCCCTCACATGAGCTGCCTTCCACACTTCACAACCAAACCTTGTTTTCGTGCACGATGGGTGGGTAACTCCACCAAGTCACCAAGACATGCCCTTCGCACAACCGGTTTTACTTTGTTCCACCGTGCACACTTTCTGCGTTTGCCTTTGCACGACGGTTGGGCGCTCACCTGAGCTGCCCAAGAACCCGTGCACAACCACCCAATTGCACAACTGCAGAAACTAAGCGTTTACGCCTTCACTCATGTGCCTTCGCACAACTGGGCGCCTACACCTTCACCCGTGTACGCCTTGCACAATCGGGCGCCCATGCCTTACCCGTGCATGCCTTCTCTTCGACTGGCAAGCGCTCCTCGCCCTACGCCTTCGTTTAGACCATGCCTTCAAATGACCTACCCAAGACTTGGGTGCATAACCATCTATGCCTTCATCTTTGCTGCAGCCTTTTTCCATGCTCTTCTCGTTGAAGACTCGCTTGTCGAATTGCTTGACTTTCGCTCCAACACTTCGTTGAATATATATGGATGGCTAGGCGAGTTGGCTTGCCCAAGCCGACTCATCCACCATGTAAACGCACACCCCTACACTTCGCAAATACAAGTCAGCTTTGCTCCAAGTCGTAGGTCGGCCCCGTGGGCAATCAACCATGCTCCCACGCCTATAAAACCTTAGCTCAACCTTCTTGTGCTCGTATTATTACATAACTCCTTCACATGTTAGTCTGAGTTCACACTTTCCTTTGTTTCAAGCTGCTCATTCTTTGTTGAACGTGGTCGCACTTCGGGCGGAACCGCAGGTCCTTACATCCTCCTCCACCTGAAGTCGTTGTCGTTCTTGACAACATACAATCTTGGTAGCCATCCACCAAGATCAACAACATTTGTCTCATTCTCGATCCATGATGTCAACTCCTCCACATACTGCAACCATCTCTGCAACATATGTAGAACTGCCTTCTCCATCATGTGTCGTCCCATCCTATGAACTATCATCCTTCCTGCTTGATGCTAGCATCTCTCCATGCACTTCCAGACCCCATGTTTGAACTAGTTGGATAGCTAATTCAATTGTCACGGTCAAGCCATGAGAGTGAACATCCTTATGCCTGCACGAGTCTATCTCAGATTCTGCCACATCGTGGACTCACCAAGAATCTCATCCATGCTCAGGTCCATGGAAACTCCATCCCATCTGCAACAAGTCATGATGCTTGATGCCGAACCATCCATGCACGGTCTGTCGTACCTGCTCAACCTGCTTTAAGGACTCACTGCCATGAGCAGCTAACAATGAGCCCCATCTTCTTTCCCATCTAAGAAGATGTGGAGGGAGTAGAGCCTCGAGGCTCACCCTCACTAATCAACTCAATCCATCTGTCACGATTTTCTATCTCCATCCTCTGTAGATAAGTGACTTGATCCTCCTCCCAGACATTCAGCCTCACATATGCCTCATCATCATCATCATTCTTGACCACTTCTAGCCTTCTTGACACATCCAAGATACTATTTAAAAGGGTCCTGATAACAAATGACTACTCGGTAAGCTTTGTCTCAACCATAGACAACCGCTTACTCATATTTTCCATCTGCTTGTCATCCTCCATTTGCATCACTGCTAACTTACAATTAGGCTTTGTTAATCCAATGGTTGGAACACCAATGGGTACATCCTCCCATCCATCGTAAATGTACATCATCTTCAAATGTGGAACAATCATAGCATCAAATTGTTTCAAGAATTCCATTCCCAGCACAGCTTCATAGTCATCTATCCGCACTATAGTGAAGTCGACCTTCCCTGTCCACTCACCTAGTGTTGTGTCCACTTTTTTAGCTATACCAAGAACACAGTCAGGAGGAGAATTGATTGTCTTCATTTGTGCCTTCACCGGTACAAACTTCAGCCCAATCCTTCTCGTAGTATCTTCTCCCATGAAGTTATGAGTAGCCCCACTATCCACCATAGTGAGTATATCAGCACCCTCAACCTTCATCCGAACATACTCCAACTTGTTCTTCTCAGGACCCCTCCGATAGATCGCCTCTGTAGCAGCAACATCACCAAACATCTGCATCATCCTCAGAGAAGCTTCTTCACTCTTCACATTAGATTGTGCAATTGCAACCACATTCTATCTAGAAGGACAATTCTTCATCGTATGTGGTTCTGCGCATATCCAACACTCCAAGGCTTTCTTCGTCTTCGACTTATCATCCGATTTCGAAGCATCCTCCTTCTTCTTCTCTTTCAGCTTATCGGATTTCTTCTTCCTATCATCCGAAGTCTCATCATAATGCTCCACCAACCTGTCCACAGCAGCAAAAGCTTCCTCAAGTGTTCTAATCCTCTGCCTCTTCACTTTGTTGCATGCTGAAGGCTTCAATCCAATGATGAAGTTGAACACCTTGTTCCTCTCCTCCATGTTAGGAAGTTCCAGAATCGCACTTGCAAACTCCCTCTGATATGTCTGAAGGTTCCCTATCTGCTTTATGAAGTTTATCTTCATCCTTGCTTCCCACGTTTCATCATGAGCACTGAACTGGGTCTACGAAGCTTTCTTCATTACATCCCATGAAGTGATGTCACCAACACTGCCATTGGCAATCCGATCCATCCTCCTTCGCCACCACATCTTAGCATCATTTTTCAAGAACTGAGCATCTACCTTCACTTTCGTCTCATCATGAAGTAGACCCAATCATTCAAAGTATTGCTCCATGTCCCATAGAAAGTTGCCAAGAGTCTTTGCACTCTTTGTACCATCATAAGATTTTGGTTCCTTGACTTTCACAAGAAGCACTCCTCCACTTGAGTTATGCCTCATGGTCTTCTTCAATACCACGATCTCATCTCTGGCTTCGTCAAGAGATTTCTACAAGTGTTCTAATCCTCTGCCTCTTCACTTTGTTGCATGCTGAAGGCTTCAATCCAATGATGAAGTTGAACACTTTGTTCCTCTCCTCCATGTTAGGAAGTTCCAGAATCGCACTTGCAAACTCCCTCTGATATGTCTGAAGGTTCCCTATCTGCTTTATGAAGTTTATCTTCATCCTTGCTTCCCACGTTTCATCATGAGCACTGAAATGGGTCTGTGAAGCTTTCTTCATTACATCCCATGAAGTGATGTCACCAACACTGCCATTGGCAATATGATCCATCCTCCTTTGCCACCACATCTTAGCATCATTTGTCAAGAACTGAGCATCTACCTTCACTTTCGTCTCATCATGAAGTAGACCCAATCATTCAAAGTATTGCTCCATGTCCCATAGAAAGTTGCCAAGAGTCTTTGCACTCTTTGTACCATCATAAGATTTTGGTTCCTTGACTTTCACAAGAGGCACTCCTCCACTTGAGTTATGCCTCATGGTCTTCTTCAATACCACGATCTCATCTCTGGCTTCGTCAAGAGATTTCTACAAGTCCATGATCTCTACCAAGCCTCGATCTCTTGCCTCTTCAATCTCCTTGACCCTTACTTCAAGTTGTGTACACAAAAGATTAGTGCACTCGTGCTAAGTCCGAAGTTTCTCGAGCTCTTCCCTCATCTTCAAATTGGCCTCTTGATCACTCTCGACCAAGTCCATCTTCTTAGTCCAGAAAGCTTCTAAGTCCTCCATCTTTTCCAACACTTTTTCAATGAATGCCATAGTAGCATCCTTCGCACCGTGACTAGACCCAACCTGAGATTCAGCTGTCATTGCTAACAATTTCCTTCTTTGTGATCAAGTTTCCACCATCCAACAACCTCACCAAGATGCCTACAACCTGAACCAGTCCTTGTTCCACTTGTATGTGAAACAACTTCCTTCACTGTCACCAGTTGTCAAGTGTTACCCACCTGCTCTTCGTCACAAGCAACCCTACTCTAACAACAACTCCAACCGAGCTTTGATACCAACTGTCACGCCCCCAAGCTGGCGGTAGTCTTTCGACCATGCGAGGCGAGGTGTGACACCACTAAACACTTTCTTTTCACCAATACTTATGTTTGTGGACTACACCTAACCACTTATCCTACTTAGTTTGTGTTTCTCAACCAAGTAATTATTGATGTTCCTTTGTACCAATGAACACCCATACACATTCACTATCAACAACAATTATACATGAAGAACACAATTTCATAGTATAAAGGGAGGGGCAACTCCTAAACAATGAGTATGCCTGAATAATATATTATATAGTATTTCAATATTACAAAGATTTACAAGTATACTTGGAAACCCCACATTTCATACTTAGCCAATTTTACAAGGTTTTCACACCACCGTATGACAACCAAGATTTCCTTGCCCAAGGCGGGCGGGCGCACCCTCACACGAACTGCCTTCCGCACTTCACAATCGAACCTTGTCTTCGTGCACGATGGGCGGGCGACTCCACCAAGTCACGAAGACACCCCCTTCGTACAACCGGTTTTACTTCATTCCACCGTGCACACTTTTCGCGTTTGCCTTTGCAGGACGGGCGGGCGCACACCTGAGCTACCCAAGAACCTGTGCACAACCACCCAACCACATAACTGCACAAACCGGGCATTCACGCCTTCACCCGTGTGCCTTCGCACAACAGGGTTCCCACACCTTCACCCGTGAATGCCTTGCACAACTAGGCGCCCACGCCTTACTCGTGCATGCCTTCTCTTCAACCCGTTAGCACTCCTTGCCCTATGCCTTTGTTTAGACCGTGCCTTCAAATGACTTTCCTAAGACTTGGGTGCATAACCATCTGTGCCTTCCTCTTTGCTGCGACCCTTTTCCACGCACTTCTCATTCAAGACTCGCTTGTCGAATTGCTTGAATTTTGCTCCAACACTTCGTTGAATATATATGGATGGCTAGGCGAGTTAGCTTGCCCAAGCCAAATCATCGACCATGTAAACGCACACCCCTAGACTTCGCAAATACAAGTTAGCTTTGCTCCAAGTCATAGGTCGGCCACGTGGGCAACCAACCATGCTCCCATGCCTATAAAAACTTCACTCAACCTTCTTGTGCTCGTATTATTACATATCTCCTTTGGACATTAGTCTGAGCTCGCACTTTCCTTCATTTCAAGCTACTTGTTCACCGTCGAACGTGGTCGCACTTCGGGCGGAACCATAGGTATTTACACCACCAATGGCAAGGAATGTGGGCCTCCTCATACATACAGATGTCCTCTCGATTCCATGCTCTGAAAGCATTTAGTATTTACAGCGCCATACAAAGAAAGGGTTTGGTGAGGTGATTTCGTGAGTTATGTTATCTAGCCTAACCTTCATCATGAACATGTTCCCCATTTTGTGTCGTGCTCATTGTGATACCTACAATGATTCGGATATGAGCTCTTTGCTTGTGCGTTCCCCATGGCAAACCCATCATCAACCTGCAACCACCAAGATAAGTTCACCTAGATATTGGTTGTTCAATCTGCCGCTGCCACCAACTATTCCCAATGTGGTAGTGGAGGAATACACTAGCAGTCAATTTGGATTCATGGCTAAAGTATATGATCATCCCCAATCCCTGGGTATCATCCCCGTAAATGGATGCTTGGAGCTACAGCCCAATGACAAGGAATGTTCCAGGTCGATCAGTTCTTGCACCAAAAAGGCTTTTCATAACGCCAGGGAATGGCACAGGAAAAAGACATTGAAAATGCTCTTCTCCCAAGTATGTTCATTGTTACCTATTATAAATGGAATGGTAAAGTCAAACCTACATCCTTTCCATATCGTTCCATAATTTTGCTATCGATAGGTGACTAGTTGGAATGAAATGTATCACTAGAGCTAATTTAAATCCTCAAAAAAGGGAATGAATTTGATTACTAGACTTGATCAAAATCCTAGTCATGTCAAGTGAAAGGGATTTAAGTTTAGGTCCTTGATGCTCTATTAGTTCATTTAGGGAATAATTTGATTCTTAATATGGAGCATATTGTGAACACCCAAGAAGTTGGAAATATGCACAACCTGGAAAAGTTAAATATATGTCATTTAATTTAGAGAGGGTGTATCTGTCACTTAGGGAATAATATAATGCTAAATGTAGAGCATACTGTGAACACGCAAGTAGTTGTGAACATGCACAACCTACAATTTTTTTTTGTTTTTTTTTGTGGTTAGATTCCCTTTTATATATAGAGGGGTATCTGTCTCTTGGGGAATACTATAATTTTGAATATTATAATTCTGAATATTCCCTTGGATATGAACCTAATACTTATTACAGATCGAGTTAAGCTTAGGTCAACTGGTCCTACTATGGTAATCAAACTCGTATAGTTAATAAATCACACAACACATGATGGTAAGTATAAGGTTACCAATACTCATTTCACTACCTACTTTCCATGACATCTCTATCATATTACTTCAATAGTGGAAGCTAACACTAATCTTCCATTACTTTACCTATTTAATTAGGGTAAATAATAAGATTCTAGTTCTTAATTCTATGAAACAAGTTCATTACTATTATTGATTTTAATATTTTGTAATAATACACACGGAAAAGAAAAAAAAAAAATATATTAATATTTGATATAATATTATAATAATATTATATATTATTATAATATTTATAAATAATATATAGAAATAATCTGGTTATTAATATTTATATAGTTATTAATAATATTCGATTATAATATTATAATAATATTATATTATATATTAATATTATTTAGAGGAAGCAGGATGTGTTGGCATGATCTTAGGTGGGATAGTCGTCATCCTTCTTCTCTATGCCGGCGATATTGTTCATCTCGCAAGGTGCCCATCTAATCTTGATAAGAAACTTAGGCTTCTTAAGGATTTATGCTCTACCATGGGTATGACTGTTAACACTGACAAAAAAAAAGTTATGATTATCAAATCCATGATGGACACTTACGCTAATTTTATGTATGACAATAATAACTTGGAGGAAGTGTATACTTACAAGTACCTAGGAATTGATATTCATCACAAGCTCAACTGGAACTATAGCATTGAGAAAATGATTAATAGGGGGCAGAAAGCTTATTTTGGTCTTCAAAATAATTGTAAAATGACAAACCTCGTAATGTGGGATAAAAAGAGGTTCATCTTTGAAACTTTAGTCACTCTTGTTATCTTATATGGATGTGAGGTTTGGGGTTGCAGCATCTCTAGAGAATCCTGAAGAAAGATTGAGCAAATCCAGAAGCATTTTATATCGTATAACCTGAAAATTAAAAGCAATACACCCCATCCTGTTCTCCTTATAGAAGTAGGTATTTCCCCTATCGAGAGCCTAGCTATGATTAGGCTTCTGTTGTACAAGCACAAACTCAATAACATAGGAGATCATAGACTTCCTAAGCTAGCTTTAAATTCTAGCCAAAACCACCTAAGGCTCAAGCGGGTGTTGTATAAAGACATGAGGGCCTGGTTAAACCATTGGGAGATAAACGAAAATGATGCATTGCAAAACATTAATAACATTAAAAATATTGTTACTTCTAAGCTCAAAGAAAAATATGGTGTGAAAAGATTTAGCAACTAAAAGAAAATTAAGTTATTATAAGAAGGTCATCAACCCCACCCTAGAAGATCAAAAGTATCTCTCTATTTTAAATAGCTCAAAGAAGAAAATTAATATAGCGAAGATTAGAACGAACTCTCATGAGCTCCATAGTGAAACAGGTCATTGGGCAATTCCTAAAACACCATGGATGGAAGGAATCTACCATCTCTGTGAGAATAGGAATATCGAGGATGAAAACCACTTCATCTTAGAGTGCCCCGCATACGAGCACATTAGATATTAGTTTCATAATCTTTGTCGCAATACTGACCTTCCTATCTTTTTACGGTGTCAAAATAATAGTGAGCTTGGGAGGCTTCTCTCCAAGCTTTTTGAGCATAGGAATAAAATCTTAAATCAAACTAAATAATTTGTTTCTTTAGGTCCGATAGACCAAAGTTTAGTCTTAGTAGACGTTAACCACCACCACCATCATCATCATAATAATATACAAATATAATAATAATAATAATATAATCATATTAATTGTAAATAAAAACAATAAAGTACCATATATTTATTTTATGATAATTAATAACCTATACAAATAATTAGCAACTATATTATTATAATAGGTTATATATTTATGATTATATATTTATATTATTTATAAACCTAAAACTCATAATAATAATAATAATAATATTATTATATTATCTTAGGCTTTTAGTATTTTTAAATTATCTTAGGTTTGTATACATAGGCTTAATTATTATTGTATTCAGGATTTTAATAACTCATATTAAAATTAACAACTAGATTATTTATATATATT